>VUQG01019319.1:0-33836 GCA_015106755.1 Etia nguti | reverse complement strand
CCCCCCCCCCCGCCCCTGTGTTTCACTGTCTGATGAAGAGCAGGTTTACTTGAAATGTCATGCACTACTAGGTTCAATAAATAAGGACAGCGGCGTTCTGCAGTGTGTGAACCACTCATTCTTTTCTATGTTTAATAAAAAGAAAAACAGTGCAAAACAAACCTCCCCTCTCCTCAATCGACAAAGAAAAAAGGAAACAAAATACACTGACATTCCTCTTCACTTACCCTTTAATGCTATCAGTGACTTTTCTCTACAATAAGAGGTATTTACCAGTTGTTCCCCAGCAACAGCAACTCATCTTGCTCTGCTTTATGTCCTAAAATCTCAGGTAGAAAATCTTTTAGGTTTCAATTGAGGACACGTAATCATATGATATCATATTATATGTACTGATTTTTCATTCTTTTGAGAGAAAAAATATTTTTTTACCTCAATTTCCATGTTTTTTGGGTCCACAAACTTAAACTGCATCTTTTAAACACAGAACAGATAAGTATATAACCCAATAAGTCATAACATATATGCTTTTTTTCTGTGCTCATGTGGGTGATGAAACCGATCGAGACACATGCAGTTAAAATTTAAATGTAATAATGACAACTTACAATAAATTACAATGTGCTTTTGCCAATAATAGTCCAAATACATAAAATTAGAAAGACAATAACATTACACCATTGATAGATAAACAGATAAGACTTCAGGGGTGAATGAATAATTATTTTCAAGGAGTCAAACTAAATGGCAGACACAAGGTGCTTATCAGAAATTCATCATGTAACTCTTTATCAGTTTCACATTTCAATACTGGCTCCATGTAGTGCTACTATTATCAATGCCTACAATGAGATCAAACTAAGCAGGTGCAGTGCGCTAAACATCAAACAATGCCTCATGTCACCTAACGCAACACAGACACACAACTGAGCAGTGAGAGATATTTCATAACAGCAGCTTATTGCTTAAACTCACTTGCTACTGAGTGGCTGGCAGGCTTCCTTCAAATCACCTGGATTCATGAATACTGACAACAACAAACTAACAAACAAAGCTTCTCTTTTCGCAAGAGAAATATATGAAGTTCGATGATGCACTCAGAAGCAAAGTAATGTTCTTCCAATTGTTATTTTTATGTATCTGAGCAGCTTACTGTGTAGTATCGCCTGAAATAGTCACCTGTGTAAAATAAGACTCTACAGGTGTGGGGAGACGTATGACCAAATCCTGGGCATCCAGGATGCGAGTCTCCAGGTATCAAGCAAAATCCAGCGACTTCACATATATTCTGCTTTCTTAAAAAACAGTCGCTGCATTTCATGAGGTGAACATGAAGGAGTGTTGTCACAATGAATTCACAGTCGGGCAGTGGATGCCACAGAGTTACGTGGATGAATCTGTGGTGTGTATACGTTTGAACCATGGCAGCAGATGTCAAATGATGACGGCAACTGTTTATCAGTGGGAGTTTGTGTGTGTGTTATTGTGTAGGCATGACTCTCCACAGCTGTGCTCTTTTAGAAGCCTTGTATATGGCAATAGGCCTCCAGGCTAGAGAAGAGGACGTAGAGGAACCAGAGTCCAAAGAACAGCAGTGAGGTAAGGACTTTGGGGACGCGTGGGCCTCCTAGTTCACCACCTATGGACGGCCTTCGGCGAAGCATTAACACTCCCATACACAAGAAGGCAAAAATGGTGAAAAGCGTGACAGAGAAGGCCAGTGATCCGGGGTCCACACGGAAAACCTTCCCTTTGACTTCCCAATATATGGCAGACACAGACCAGGCCACTCCTATGCCCAGAAACACATTAACTGCGTTACTTCCTGTCACGTTTCCCACAGATGCATCTGCGTATTGATCCTGCGTAGCAGCAACTTTACTAGCAAAGGTGTCTGGGAAAAAAAAGAAAAAGAGTCAAGTTAGAGAATGAGGCTAATCAGCTGTACATTCTTACATTCATTTTCCTAATTCAAACTTCTGCAATACAAGAGTGTCGGCTCATGGTTGGGGGCATGCAAATGTTTTTACAACAACACCTATAACAACAAAAATACCTCACTAACCAGGAAGAGAAGTCCCCAGTGCTACAAAGACCACTGCAGTGACAGTGTCTCTCAGGCCGACGGTGCACCCGAAATGGGAGGCTAGGTCTCCGATAATGGCTGTTAAAATACCAATGACAGTGATTGACACTATGAAGCACGCCCAGCCATTCCAGTACCCTGTGGGCGGGACGCAAGCAAACAGGATCTTCCAGAAGATACACAATATGTGCATGAAATAGTCGAAGCAGTTGGGCACTTGCTGCTCCTCTCCCTCATCCTCATCACCTGTTCACCAAGACACAGTGAAAGTAAATCAAACACGGCAAGGAAAAAAAAAAAAAAAGACAAAAAGTCAATACCTACAAATGGTGTAATCACACTTTGGGCCAATCACAGAAACTTCATAGTATCAGATGAAGCTTTAAACAAGAAAACTGTGACAGGGAACACTTTAGCTCAGTAGATTTCTTGTTTTATATTCCCGCTTCCATGTTCAGTTTTCTCCCTCTGCACTTGGAAATTATTTTTGACATGTCTGTAATTCTCAAACTATTAATATAAGATTTTCTTAATCTTTTGTGCAGTAAACTGCTGTTGAACCCATTGAATTAAAGCTGAAAGTTTGCTCTCCATCACATCTTTATTGTTTGATTTACTGTAAAGTCCACAGTTATGGTGGGCGGAGGCAAAATTACACAAAAAGAATGTGTCACTGTCCAAAAACTTGCAGATCTATCTGCAGCTCAGTATTTCAAGCATCTTAAGTCTTTCACATCCATGAGCCAGGGTGGCGTTTACAGTACATTAGTCAGTTTTAACCACCAAAAGTTTAAGGGTGAAGTTAAGTTAGACATTACCACACTTCCCAGACCACATTGTGTACATACCTGGTTTCGAAAGTACACGTCTTCATTTCTAAATATAACGTTCACGAAGTCATGTAATAACATTACATGCAGTGGAATAAATTTCATGCATAAGGACTCACAGGCAAACCTGAATTTCAGAAATTTCGAAGCGAAGCTCCAAAAATGACACAAAACAAAAAGCAAATAAATAAAAAATGCCACTGACCTGCACTGACTGTGACCGCCCCGATGAACTGCTCTCTCCATGAGCGCGTGCCAATCACCACGGCCAGATTTGTATCCTTGAGCAGTTTGTCCACAGTGTTCTGTTGCAACAAATTAAATATGTTGGTAATCAAGCAGAAACAATCATTGCTTACATGGATGCATACACAACAGATGGGTTCACATTACACAGTTTCAGGACTTTTTTCAAACCACGTCTCAAATGTCTTTTCACTTTAACTTGTTTTGTTATTTAACACACACCAGGACACTAAAAAGAATAAATACTATTTAAATTATCTATTTGCTTCATTGCTCTAACTGAGAATAAGAATACATGAACAACACTTACTGGCCACTTAATTAGGTATACCTGTTCAACTGCTCTTCAACATAAATATCTAATCAGCCAATCACACGGCAGCAACTTAAAGCATTTAGGCATGTACGCAGGGTCAACACAACCTGCTGAAGTTCAAACAGAACATCAGAATGGGTAAGAAAGGTGATTTAAGTGACTTTGAATGTGGTGTGGTTGTTTGAAAAACTGCTGATCTCCTGGGATTTTCTTTCACACTAGGGTTTAAAGAGAACGGTCAGAGAAAGACTGGTCAATGAGTGCCAGTTCTTTGTGTGAAAATGCCCTGGTGACGCCAAAATTCAGAGCAGAATAGCCAGATTGTTTCAAGCTGATAGGAAAGCAGCAGCAACTCACATTGTTGCCTGGTCTAACTAGTCTAATTAGTTCTGTTGCCACATTTTGATGGTCAGAATTTGGCAAAAACAACATAAAAGGACAGATCCATCCTACCCTGTATTAACAGTTTAGTCCTGCAGTGAAGACATAATAGTGTGGGGTATATTTTCTTGGCACACTTTCATCCCTTTATGATCCCGAGTGTTAGGATAGTGTGCCATGTCACACAGCGCTAATCATCTCAAACTTGATTGTTAAACATAACAATGAGTTCAATGTACTCAAATATCCTCCACAGTCAGCAGAGAACCTTTCAAGAGATTTGCAACTGAAAAATCTGCAGCAACTGTGTCATGCTGTCATGTTAACATGGACCAAACTGAGGAATGCGTCCAGCACCTTGCTGAATCTCTGCCATGAAGAAGGTAAAGGTATTTTTAAAGGCAAAAGGGGTTTGAACCTGGTATTATAAAGGTATACCTAATATAGTGGCCGATGGGTGTATACACAGTAGAAGATGAGATGGACTTCGCCAAGCAGTGCTTACACAAATCACAATGTACACACACATTCCTTCTATGTATGGGAAATAAAGGTACATGGAATAAACTAAAATAAATAGTTTGGAAACAGAAGAGTATCAGTGAGGAAAGTCTCATCATTCCTATCAAACACACCACGAGAGTAGAAACTGTACCTGGTCTAGTACTCCATTGGGACTCTGACGCACAACAAGGCAGCAGGAGGTTAGGGAAGAAAACCACATAATTGTACAACCTTACACATTTATTGTTTTAAAAGGATTTTTTAAGGATTTTTTCCAAATTTGCAAGTAAAGTTCTTGTTTAATTTGTGAATCTTCAGGCTGCATGTGTTTAACATAATATCAGTAACTGTCACTTTACTGGTAGCGTAATGCTTGTATGAGCATCATAATATAGAAACAAACAGCCCCCACCCACACACACCTTAAACTCACAGGACTCCTCTATGATGACCTCTAGCCTGCTGTGCTCTCCAAGAATGGGTTTTCCCATCTCAGAGATCCTCCTGGCCTTTTCCTCCTCAGGGGTGGGATTCCCTGTGAGAGACCGCAGACAGGAGATCACTATTCAACCATTAATGATAGCTTACGCACATGCTCTTAACCTCACTTGAGGCTAAATGCCCCAAACCTTAAGCCAATAGTGAAGAAAAATAGCACACTAGCACACGCTTTCAAAGTATGGCATATTTTAAAAGTGTGTGAGCAGCATTTCAAAAGAATCTTTAACTTGGCTAAGAAAGTGGTCTCTTCTGCACCCTAGGTTGACTATCCCAAGCAGCTCTTTAGAGAGACTGCAACTTAGACCACACTCAAAACATGTGGGCAGCAGAGCTTTTTGGGCATGATAAACATCCTAGAAAGGGGTCTGTGAACTTCTCATGAAGAACAGTCCATCGTGCCAAAGGACCCAGGCATAATGCAAAGTAAAGGAAGAAAGAAAGCTTTATTTGACTGGAAGCAAATCTGTTCACAATATTTTAACTCTAATTTACACGAAAGATTCCTGATAATAAATGAAGCAGGCCTAGCTAACCAGCAGATATCACCAACAAACAGGGACAATGCATAATGCTATATAGTAGCTTCTGCATTTGTAACCATTTACAACTGGTTGTAAATTTTGCCATCCGAGTGTGAAGACAAGTGCACAGTACAGTGCATCAACTACATTATATTGCCAAAAGTATTCACTCACTCATCCAAATGATTATATTCAGGTGTTTCAATCACTTCTGCGGCCCCAGGTGTATAAAATCAAACACCTGGGCATGCAGCGTGCTTCTACAAACATTTTTGAAAGAATGTCTCACACTCAGGAGCTCAGTGTATTCTACTGTGGTATCATAATGGGATGTCGCCTGTCCAACAAGTCCAGTTGTGAAATGTCCTCACTGATAAATATTCCACAGGCAAATGTTAGTGGCATTATAACAAAGTGGAAGCAACTGGGAATGACAGCAACTCAGCCACTTAGATTGGGCTAAGCGGATGCTGAGGCGCGTAGTGCACAGAGGTCGCCAACTTTCTGCAGAGTCAATCGCTACAGACCTCCAAACTTCATGTGGGCTTCAGATTATCTAAAGAACAGTGTGTAGAGAGCTTCATGGAATGGTTTCCATGACCGAGCAGCCGCATCCAAGCTTTATATCAGCCAGAGCAATGCAAAGCGTCAGACGCAGTGGTGTAAAGCACAACACCACTGAGCTTTAGAGCAGTGGCGACATGTTCTCTGGAGTGACAAATCACGCTTTTCAACCTAGCAAGTCTGGGTTTGGTGGTTGCCAGGAGAACGGTACTTGTCTGATGCTTTGTGCTAACTATAAAGTTTGGTGGAGGGGGGATTATGGTGTGAGGTTGTTTTTCACGAGCTAGGCTCGGACCCTTAGTTTCAATGAAAGGAAATGTTAATGCTTCGGCATAACAAGGCATTCTGGACAACTCCATGCTCCCAGCTTTGTGGGAACAGTTTGGAGATGACCCCTCCCTGTTCTAACATGACTGCACACCAGCGCACAAAGCAAGGTCCATAAAGACATGGATGAAGAGTTTGAAGCTTGCACAGAATCCTGACCTCAACCTGAGGTCAACTGTCTTCTTGTCTAATATCAGTGTTTGACCTCACAAATATGCTTCTGAAAGAATCGTCAAAAATTCCCATAAACCCATCAACACACTCCTAAACCTTGTGGAAAGCATTCCCAGCAGAGCTGATGCTTTTCCTCGCCCAAAGATGGTTTCTGCTTGCTTGAATGAAATGTACTCAGCTGGGTTGCACATTAGCTAGACAGGTTTTCCAGTCTTTCTACTTGTACTTCCCTAGTGTTTAGCCCTCTTCACAAGCACATTAGTGTTTCATCCTCTGGAGCTGCCACTATTTTTGTTAATGAAAACACAAACCCATGAATTAAAAATTCATATAAGTTTTACAGACGTCTTTACGCCTATTGCAATTCTGAGAGAAACTGACAAACTGACAGTGAGATATTAAAGTGAGTGTAAAAAGAAGAAAGGGCTGGGGCATTCACTGAGCTCCAAAACAGAACTGCTAATTTGTGCTGATGGTGTAAAACGACCACTTCCCACTGTCACATTTAGAGCCAAGGATTTGGAATTTCAACATAATAACCAGTTAATTTAAAATACTGCACAGATCACCTTTAACATGCAAAACCACACCCAAACAATCTTACCCTGGTTTAGCAGCAATGCTGTGAAGAAAGACAGATAATGACTGAGTACAAACAATATTTTCATGCTGTGATACACTAGAATGACACTAAAATGAAAGTGTTCCTTTCCCTTCTGAACTTCCACAGTAATGATTTTATACATGACTACTTCTTTTCCCTCCACTGGCATGCACATATCCAGTTTCTGCACCATCTTTTTGATACAGTGAGGTTACACGAACAAACAGTTACACACGTTAAACTCATAATTAGCTGTAGCGTCTTTGCTGCAGTGAAACAGAGACAGTAGTGAACGCCTGCGCGTTATCTTCGGTTACTTGCAGCATTCAGCTGCGTGTGTTGTTGTTACTGTTTTGATACTTGATCTTGCACATTGATGCGATCCAATGCTTTCTATTAGTGTACACGAGAAAGGAAAAACAGACTACAACTGTTATCTTATACTAATTTTTTTAAATAACAGAGTCATGAGAAGTCACTTAAACATTAAAGACAACATCTGAAATAATTACACACTCACAAGAGAGTCCTCGCTTTAGCCATTTGGGGTCCTCAAGCACAATGAAGAAGTTTTCCTGCTTTTCATACTCCTCCACGTTTATAATGCACACTCGCAATGTCTGACTGAAGACACAAGCACACACACACAGACAAACACGCACACACACACGCACTTATTTCTACAGCAGGACAGTTGTGTGATTTTACACAGGAAGAATAACTCAGAAATACAACATAGTCTCTGCTTTTTAAACATCTGCACCTATATATGTAACATGTATATGTAATGCCCAGTGAGCTGAATTTACCACATGACACACCTGAGCTCAATAGTGAATGAATAGTGTCATAGCAAAGACTGTGAATACTTTAATAAAATTGCAAAAATTTCAAGCAAACATTTTTTATTTGTCATTTTGTGTGATTTAAGATGAAAATTAAATATAGGCTTGAGGTCTAGCACCACAGCTGAAGTAGAGATGTCAGGAATGACAGTTTATAGCTTGACTCATGAGTCATTGCCCCTATGTTACTATACCCTACCTGGTCTGTTCGTTGGTGAATTCCAGCTCCCCTCTGGTCTCCTCGTAGTCCACTCCTGCCTTGGCGCTGCCATCTTCTGTATGGTACGGCACAGCAACTGTGCCCCTGGACCCCGAGTTCCTCAACACAGTCACCATCAGAATGCCTGTGCTCTCACTCACCCGCAGCACGTGCTGCTCAAAGGTGAAGATGCCAGCATGGTCGTCATCCAAGATGGTGACCGTGGCAACTAGCGGCTCCACTAGTCTCCCTTTGGGTGGAGTCCCTGTCCCTTCATTTCCACCCTCCTCTAACCTCAGGTTCTGAAGGTGCACAAAGAAATGCTCATCCTCTTCAAAGATGTCATCATCCAGGATCCTCACCTGGAGAGAGCAAAGTACTATAAAGTTACATTCCGTCCAGAGACACGTGGTCATTACCATTTTTTTTGCAGACATTCACTCCAATTAAATTCTCAGAATGACAGATTCTTGGATCCCACTGATGACAGAGACCACAATTATAGGGGAGAAATCTAGATTCCTGGTCATCCCTCCAGAGCAATTTTTGTCTTTGACACTTGACAGTGAGGATAAACATTAAACACTGACACTAACATAATATTTTTTTTCCCTTCTTACCTTGATTTCTTTGTGGGTCTCCCCCGGTTTGAACACCAGGGTTCCCTCAGTAAATTCATAGTCTGCTCCAGCATTGGCAGATCCATTTTCTGTACAGTAGTCCACACAGAATGTATTCTGACCTGTTCCCCCATCGAGGATCACCCCCAGGGTCAGAGAGCCACAGTTCTCCATGCACTGATACTGGGAGCTTTCAAAACAAATGTGCGAGCACGTTGCCTTGTCAGTCTCGTGGCCTCCTGAACGTCGTCTGTGCTCGGCAGCATGTTTCTTTAATATGTTGCCAGCACCGATCATCATGCGAGTCGTCTGGATACGGTAGAAGGCACGGCTCTTCTTCTGGTGAACCAGGGCAGAGTAGTTGGCCATCTCGATCAGCTGGTCCAGGTCTTTGTCTGGGTGTTTCTCCTTAAGGTCTTTCAAGATGCGGACAACCTATCAAAGCAGGAGAACTAGTAGTCAGTCATTGTCTTACAAGAAATGATTCAATTGTAACTATCCAGACAGGGTTTGCAGTGGGGATGTGGAGAGGGATGCTCACACCACAACGAAAATAAATATCTTAGTTTGCGATGACAAAAAATGTAGTTGTTTCTTTGACAAAGGTTTACCAAGGAAATCTTTGGTAACACCTGCTGCTCAGTTTCCTGCTGTTCAGAGGCCTCCTGTCTGCTCTTCTGCCATTCCCTTATTGAGACTCAAACTGAGATAAAATCTTATTTGCCTCAGGAAACGTGATAATGAACTTCCATTAAAAATATTCAAGAACTATTCAATATTACATGTACTTTATATTTATTTTATTTGCTATGGACCCATGTGTGTCTTTAATAAACTAAACTAAAAACTAATATCTACTGTGACCATTAAATATGACTATTTATAAACTCACTGAGCTCTAAATAAAAATGAACTGATTAGAAATGCTTGCAGTAGCAGTAAGAAGTTTACATGCATTCATCATGAGCATGAACATCAAAATATATACATACACCCCCACTAATATTTGGTTACATTTTAGTGCCATCAACAAACTTTTAGCATAATTTTGACTGGATATTTGACCACAATTCTTGGAACAATTAAAGTTCACTTAAATTGGTTGGTTTCTCAGCACAGATCTGGCTTTGAAGCAATTTTCAACACGGTTGAGGTTAGGGGCTTTGGTACTCGAAGATAACCATTTCAAACAATGTACATAACTGCAACCTATTGACATGTTTGACCACTTTGCCATGATCTGGAAGAAGACCCGAGCTTTCACCTTCAGATGAGAGGAACTTGTTTAGAATATCATGAACTGGAGGACTCCTGGAAGACCAGTGTGACAGACCAACGTCACTGTCCAAATTTGACATCACCACATACTAAGAGGGTGCTGACCAAGAAAGAAGCCCATGCTCCTTCACTGAAATGTGCAGCTGCCCACATGGACAAGCCAAATGCCTTCTGGACAAAGGTTTATGGTGAGATAAAACAAAGATTGAGCTATTTTGGTCACAATGACAAGACATATGTTGGGAAGAGTAAAGGTAAGGCTTTCTGAACACCGTACCAGTGGTCATCATTGTTGTGGCAGCGTCACATTCAGTTTATGCAGCAAACCGCAGCAAAGCATGAAGTGGATGGAATAATGAAGACTGAGGACTACTTCCAAATCCTTCAACTTCACCTTAATTCTACAGCTACATGGTTGAAACTTGGTCACATGCGGGTGTTTGAACAGAATAATGATCCCAAGCACACATCAAAACTGGTTTTCTAATGGGTAAAGTAAGCAAAGTAAGTAAAGTAATGTAATATCAGGTTACTGGAAAGGCCTCCACAAAATCCCGACTGCAATCCTACTCAAAATTTGTGGACTTTGCTTAAAACTGGTCAAACATCCAGCCAGAATTATGGCAGTTGCTTGTTGATGGCTACCAAAAGCTCCTGGTTGAAGTGGAACTTATTTTTAACCAAATATTAGTGAGGATACAAGCAAAGTTTTGACCCTGAGTGGATTAAAGTAAAACAAAGTCAAACTTGTGCAACCCAATGCTTGTTTTTTAGTCATTAAAGATGTATGCTGTATAATCATTCCAGTCTGGATAAAGGACAGGTCAAAGAAATCACTAGAAAAAGAAACTTATCGTGACATTCATGTCATTGACGAGTGTAGGCAAATCTTTGACCAGAACTGTATGTCAGAGGGACAGATCAGGCTGAACGGTTAGAAGACAAAGTTAGAGGCAAGGTCGAGATGGTTTGGACAGGTGCAGAAGAGGCAAAGAGGATATATTGGACAAAAGATGTTGAAGATGGGGCTGCCAGGCAGCAGGAAAAAAGGAAGAACACAGAGGAGATTCATGGATGTAGTGAAGGAGGACATGCTGAGGGTTGGTGTGACAGAAGGGGATGCTAGAAATAGGGTGAGATGGAGGATGATGATCAGCTGCGCCGACCCCTACAGGGAGCAGAGTTCTAATTAGCTAAAACAAAACAGATGTTAAACCTGAAATTAATGGAGAAAAAAATAGCTATTTTAAAGCTTTCAGTCTGAGCGGCTCAATAACACGTTTGCTTGAGTCTTACCTCATCTTTGTTCTGGTCTAATTCATTGCCCGTCTGCACAGAGACCGTAACAGTGGAGGAGTTTCCAGGGCATGGACTGCTGTCTGACAGCTTTCCGTCCATGATCATGTCAATGCCTTTGGGAGCAAGGTCCCCTTCCATTTCCACCACGATGCCGTGCCTCTTGTCAGCACGGTAACGCTTGTGCATGTATTTGTAGAACAGTAGGCGGCGGTCAGCGATCCAAGCCAAGATCACACACACCGGAAAATAAAGCAGCGTCACTATGGCCTCCCACACCTGATAATGCAGGCAACATGAAAAATAATCATTTACTCATTTGATATGTTAAAAATAAAGATTATGTGTATATATTTGGGTGCTCCTTAGCTAGTTAGATGTTTGGGTGATTTTTAGAAACACAACCTCTGCAGCAAGTTTTTAATACCTTAAATCTAAAAATACAGACTGTGGATGTGCAAAGGGTTACCACGTGAGGATTTACCTAACACATTTTGCACCTTGTAATACAGCTTGTAATATTTTGATTGTCATGTGAGATTCAGTATTTAAGACCCCCCCCCCCTCTGTTTGAAGATTCTTGCCACTAATATTTTCCTTTGTTCTCCACAGCAGAAATCAGATATTGATTTAAATGTGAGTTTTCTTGCTAATCTGTCGTCCATAAATAAACACTGCAAAGTGCAACAGTGAGCCACCACTTCTGTGTCTGCAGCTCAGTCATGTGATGCTTTGCTTTGCCCTTCTGCCACACAGATTCAATTCAATTTAATTTATATTGGGCCAAATCACAACAACAGTCACCTCAAGGCGCTTTAGAGAGATGTAGTTTTTATGAGCATTATTGATCAGGTCTTCCACAGCTCCCTCTTACTGAAATTTCAGGTTCTTTCAAACTAATTGATGCCTACAAAGCACATGGGCATAGGGTAGCTATAAAAAGATATTTCAGATCTGCTGCTTAGAGGAACATAAGATTGTTAGCATTTCCACATTTGGTACAATTTGGAATTCACATTTGGAATTGGGATGATTATTACTTTCTGATGACAATGTTGACCTCCCTACTTAGCAGAAAGTAGATTTGAACAAACTTCTGAAAAAAATGGTGCTAATCTCATACAAATAAAAGCAACAATGCATTAATATATAAAGCTGCGGGGTGTGAATTCTCACCACTAGATGTCAGTAGACTGCCAACTGCAGTCACCTGAATCCTGTTTTCTTACCTCTCCTTACCTCACCTCTGGAGGAGGCTGTAAAACTTTGTAAAAAGAGTCCAGTGCGAGTGTATGAGTCAATGACGCTTACTTCTGACTGACGACAGTGATACTGAAGTGAGTTGTTGAAGATATCCTCACCTTTTCCATCCATAAGTACTGCTTGATCTAGTCTACCATTAGCTGGGGTAATACTGGCTTATAACCAGCTGTTATTGTTGTTTAGCTGGACCGCTGTCAGCTGTACGGAGTCAGGAGGGTCGCAAGTCTAATCTGCTGACAATAAGTAACTGTGATAATATCCGGAAAAAATGTGTTGGAGACCTGAATTCATTTCAGGAGATTCCATTCGTATTTTTGTATCTTTCATGAAGGGGACCCCTTCTCATATGATAAAATATAGGTATGATACTGTCTGCAGGTGCAGGCACAAACTACAAGTTGCCTCCATGGAATGCAAACCCCCTACGAGTTCTCTTCTCCTCTGCCTTTGGTGTCTCTGGTGCCTGTCTCTAGCCATATCCAACTCGGCCAGCGTATTCCACGTGAAGGGCCAACATGACGCATTCCACAAACCAAGACCCACTCCTATGCCTTTTTAATGGATGAATTAAAAGTTTATGAAAACTTGATAAAGGTTTCAATTTGTTGAAAGAAATAATAATACACTAATCAGTGTATATTTATGAGTACAACACTCTTTTGTACAACATTTTTTCATTTAAATAATCTCATAAAACCACTAACTTTAAAGAAATACTCATTTTTAAAGTGTGTTTAGTACAGAGGCTGTGTTTCCAAAAATCAATAATAGCACCATGGCCAGAAGTGCATACGTTTTTCAGTTTAAATGTATGCAACCATCAGAACATACCTCTACAATCCCAGGTGAGATGACAGCCAGTATGAGGTAGAGCCAAATGTAGGCAAAAATGCTCCAGAAAGCCGTTATGAAAAACACTCGAAGGTGTTTGATCTTACGAGACTCTCCGTCAGGGACCACCCACACACACAGACCAATTATCACAAACATATTGAAGGCAGCGCTGCCCACTATGGTGCCTGGGCCGAGCTCCCCCGCGTGGAAATTGTGCCCACACACCTGTTAAAGTGAGACAGTTAAGAGTCAAAAAGAGCCAAACAAAGATCATTTTTTTTAAGCCAACTAGAACTGAATAAGAGCCAGGTAACAACTAGAATTCAACATAGACTCCAAGTGCACATACAGCTCCAGCATTTGTTGTTTATGTTACGCATATGTTGCTGCAAACGTAATGACTTGTGCACCTCAATAACAGAAAGCAGGATCTCCGGTGCGGAGGAGCCCAGTGCCATGAGCGTGAGGTTGGATACAGTCTCATTCCAGATCCGTACCGTCGCGACTGTGGTTTCACCGTTGGGTTTGGTGATGGTCACAACTTTCTCCTGCAGTCACAAAAGTTTGGGAAAATGCCAAAGATGCTGAATTTCACTTAAGTCATATTTGAACTGCCCAAACACATCAAGTTTGAAATCTTGTTTACGGTCTGGTACCAAAAACAGCTCATTTGACTGTTGACAGTTGTACTCTTTATAAAAACTGCACCGAGGACTGCTTCTCTCATTTCAAAAGTGTTGTGACATTGTGTAAAATGCAAATTCTTATCACAGTTTTTCAGTTTACCACGGTCCATTTTAAATGAGCTTTGCCAGAGACAAGAATGCAGCGTTCCTGGATCGTGTTTATATGTAGGGCTTTCTCTTTGCATGATAGAGCTTAAACCTGCATTCATGGATGGCATAACGAACCGTGTTCACAGAGGATATATGGAAACATTCCTGATCCCATGCCATGATTTCAATGACAGAATCAACCCTGGTTTTTAATGGCTGGCTCAAAAATCATGAGTATCCAGTACGGATTTTTGACCCTGTCCCTTGTATACATGTATTGATCTTTCAATATTATTAGGTACTATAGATGATGGATATTCAAAGCCTTCACAATTTTATGTTGAACAATATTCTATTTTTTTTTCCAGATTGGAAAACCTTTAGCTATCTTAAACCTTTATCTAAACTCTGCCTCTCTAAGATCTTTCTACACCCAATCATGTTACTGACCTGTTGCTAGGTCATCTAATTGGTTGCAAAATGTTTCTCCAGCTGTTACTTGACAGGTATGCCACCACATGCTTGACTTATACTAATAGGAGTCACTGAACTGGACCTTTTAAACATGTTTGTGCTGTTGGAGCTCATTTAATAGAATTATCTGTAAAATAATGATCTATTCTGAGTTGTAGAACACCCAAGAGATTTGTGAGATTTGAGATTCTGAATGTGGAACCCAAAAGCAATGGGTGAGGTGACAGTGGCTTTGTCCATCTTATACTTACAGTCGATGCTTCAAACACAGTGGACCTGATACTAGAACTACTTTTGTTTCGGTAATGAGCTAATGTGATAAAATTATTTTTTTAAATTGAAGATTGAATTGTAAAATTTATAGTAAATATTTTAACACTGTTTCTCTTTATTTTCTAATCCTCAATATCTGTTAATTCATCTAGGGCAACATATATTGGCACTTTACTTTGATATTTGTTTAAAATGCAAGCTTAAAGTAGAAACAAAAGTTTCCTTTTCCTGATGTAATAGTAGAGAGTGTCAAATGGAGCCAAAACACTAGTCAACTACGAGCAAACACAAAACCCTGATAGTAAGAAATTAAATGGTTGCATTTTTTAATTTCTAATTTTAGGCTCAATAATACCTGCGAAGTAATGACTTCTATAGATGCCATGAAGCGGTCTGCAATGATGGACACACCCAGGAACATGTACATGAGACAGAGGAAATAGATGATTGCCCTCCCTGCCTGCTCCCCCAGTGGAGGGTTGAGTGGTAGCCACACCGGCAGCAGGATGCCAGGTTTACAAACCACCGTGTCAGAACACGTCCGTTTTCCAGAGGCTGAGGTGTTACCAGAGGATTGCGGCAGCTCAGGGCCAGATGCTCTCTCCACAACCTGGGGCTTGAAGGAGGTCCGGGCGTTGCACAGGAAGAGGAACGAGAGGAAGAGGAGGCTGGAAAGGTAAACTGGAGGGGGTCCCATGGTATCCCTGAGTCAGGAAGAGCCTGGGGGGATGGGGTTCACTGGGGGAACCGCTGGGTCAAAACGAACACCTAGTGAAGCAGAGGAGCACACATTCTTTTAAGAAAGAGATTTATAAAAAATCTTTATGGCATAGATTAGTTTGTATATCTTACCATGTCTTAAATGGTACATGATAAGTGCTTTCTAGCCAACATTCACACACACAGACACACACAGACACACACACTGCATTCATCAGGAGTAGGTAGTCTGTCTTTTCGTCCTCCCTGTGCCTTTCTGAAGGCATCACTGGCTCTCGAGTGTCCTGGTCTGGATGCAGTTACTATCTAAGGATGTGAACATCAGCCTTTAAATAAAAAATATTTATTTTTATGATCTTTGTGAGAAGTATCACCTGTCAAAGCTCTTCCGCTTCCCACGTTTAACCTGTGTAATATCCAGCAGGTGACGATATGCTGAACGTCAGAGTAAAACACCATTCATACTGCTACAGGGATGTCTTGAAGCACACTCAGTCAGAATGGAGGCTCCCTCATTTCATTTCGTGTTTCTTTTTTTTTTTTAAGCATAGCCACCATCACAAAGGCTTGTTATCAGCAGTTAATTATAAACTGAGCTGACTAAATCAGTGTAACAACATATCAAAAGGACCTCTAGCACCAGCCACTGAGCCCTGGTGGCAAGAATAACTAAGGACTAGTTTAGAGTTCAGTCAGTGGTCAGCACGGCATCAGCATCTCTGTATGAATACTACATCACAGTAATTTTAAGGCAAATTTCCAACAGGACATATACGACCTTTTCTTGAGATTGCAATGATAAAACGGTCAAAAATAAACATTTTCACTTAAAACCATACTATAATAGATTTGGGCGATATTTGCTATTTCCCATAAAATTCTGAAGTATTCTGTAAATGCTGCAGATGTTAGAATGATGGCAGAGAGGCTCTGTGAATACAGAAGTTTACGACATAGAAAAAAATTGAATATGTGTGTGAACCCAACTCTGGACTTTTTCTAAGATTATCCATCTGAATCCAGCACTTTATTAGCAGGTCATACGGTCAATGTTGATCTTCTACCAACAGTTTCCTTGCCACCCTAAAAAAGTTTCCTCGACCAGTAATGAAAATAGGCTAGCTTGCACCACTGATGTTTTGGGAAGCAGACTTTCATAATATTAGTTTAAAGCATATCCATATTTTGTTAACATTTAGTTAGAATTAGGGATGTGTAGTAGCTCATGAATTTCACTAAAACACCACCAATTTTTATAAAATTTTATATTTTGGATTTTAATCTCCTACGTGTGTGTTTTAAGTCCATGTGTGTGTGCATGCACTATGTAATAATGTAGATACGTGGATGTGTGCTCCAGTCAAAGTGTTTTTGTACATGGCTCCAGGGGAGAGAGAGGTTCAGACAAAAATGTGGTTCAGACACCCAAAGTGGGAAGGATTTGTCTCAGGTAACACTTGTCTGAGATTAAGGAGCCCCCACTTTTCTGGGTTGACAGCAATGATCAATCCATGTATTAGTAAAAATGACAGAACAGTATATTGTGAAACATGACGCCAACAGAACAGCAGTCACAACAGATGTTAGTCTTCCCCATCAGCCTAGCTAAGGACATGGTGAAAGTCACGACCTTTTAACTGAACACATCCAGACTCCTGATGATTCCTGACATCCTGAAACAGCACTTTAGTGAATTCACCAACTCCTCCATCCGGACTTCTACAACACCAAACCACAACAACACAAGGCACTGATGGGATATTGGATTTGGCTAAACAATGCTATTGACATTGCTGACGAGCGCTTATGGAGGGAGTGCTGTTAACCCTTCCTGAGTTGCCTCATGGCCATAATTATGTTCACTTACAGTCTTGCTCCATGACCTCACCAAATTCCTCCCAGACTTGAGTTTTTGCTTCAGCCACTGCCTGAGCCACACTCCACTTGGCCTAACGGTACCCATCAGCTGCTTCAGGATTCCCACAAACTCATTACGACTCCACTCCTCTCTTCACCTGAGTGCCCAAGAGATAGTGCCACAGGTCTAATGACGCAATTACAATACTGACCAGCAACCTGTGACCTTGGGTGTCTTGCTGTCAAGTGCACTTATGAAAACCATTATTTTCAAACAAGTGATTAGCAGAGAAGTTAAAACACAGAACACCATTGAGTTCACGGGCCAGGCCATTCCTCTCGATCATACCTCTCCAGGTTTTAAGGCACCTAGCAGGAGAGAAGAGTCTCCATATGGACCACCTTCCAGCACTCTGTTCAATTCAATGTTATTTATAGAATGCCAAATTACAATAACAGTCACCTAGGGTACTTAACATTGTAAGGTAAATATCCTACAATAATACAAAGACACCCCAACAATCAGAAGACCTGTGAGCAAACACTACGGTGACAGTAGGAAGGAAAAACTCTCTTTTAACAGGAAGAAATTTCGGGCAAGAATCCACCAAAGAAAGGACTCCCGTAAAGCTGTGTACTCTGCAGCGTTGTGCAAAGAAGAGTTAACATGTCATCCCCAAGCTAAAGGTGCAGTGAAGAAACCGTTTAATCCACCAAGTAAAACCCCAACATACAACTTCAACCTCAGAGTGGACCAGAGTCCAGCTCCTTTTCAGGAAACTAGTTCCAGAACCCGAGTTCTGTGTTGAGGTCAAGTCCAACTATTTCTAGCTGTCCACTTAATCCACTAGATAATGCTTAAACAGCAGTCACATTAAGGATAAATAGAATTTTTGACAACAACACATACCGGGTTTGCTTGCTTTCCAATAATCCCACCAATTAGATGTGCTCTGAAATTATTCTAACAGGGGACATGTTGTTCTTTATTTCATATTCACTTACCACTTTCTATGCATTTCTATGCAGCCTGTACTGTCAGACTGCTGTTTTTCAGTAACTTCACTGATTTAAACAAGAAAGAGGGACACAGCCAAAAATGTCACTAACTGTAAAGGTGTGCTACCATCACTTATTTATTGGCCATTAAAGCCCTTATGATTGATCAGTGAGTTGTGATGTTGCAGTCAAGTATTCTAGAGTTCTCACGTTGAAAACATGTAGCATGTTCCTTTTTCTGTATCAACTAAACACAATACCCCGCAATCTGAACATTTTTTAAAAGAATTTTACATAATATATTTAAAATGATTAATTTGGCCATTTCCAACACGTGTTTTTGATTAAAAGCAAGGTTAACAATATCAAGCACCACACAGACAAAGTGTAGCAGGAAGATTTAGTGTAAGCAGTGAGTCTGAGGGTGTCATGGCAGGCTGGGAGAAAGCTTTCAGCCTTTCTTCAGTGCTCCTCTTGAGCCCAATGCCTCCACTGCTCCTGCACAGGTGACACTACACTATTGTGCACTGTGACTTGAAACAGATACTGGGGTGCTGCATCTTTGATGCAGCTGGAGCCCTGCCAGCTCATTATGCAGTTGTGATTCAAAAACACAGCCCTGAGGGCCTGCAGCATCGCATTTCACTTTCCAAGGCCTGCTATGGTTACCTCGACCTCAGACAGAGGGCTACCTTACGCCAATGGTTGCTGTGGGGGAAACAGGCTCACCAAAAATAACCTCCCCAATATTCATATTCGGACAATAGAACACAGAACAAAATTGTTTGGCGCAAGTTGGAGGATGACGATAATAACACTAAAAACACTCATATATATTTTACTGTCACATAAAAATGATTAAAAAAATAAAAATCTGAATGACAGCCCCTTTAAGAAGTCCACTAAATGTAAAAGTGAGAACCAAATGCTTCAGTATTTTATATGACCTTTTTTAACATTGAGACGAGACATGCTTAAAGCATAAATTCAGATTTGTTCAGAATAGAGAGTGGTGCATTTTGATGATTGGTAGCATGCAACAAAGCCTCAGTGGATAATGAGTGCTAGCTAATCAAGAAGCTGGTACAGGATGAGCTGGATGCATTATTGATCAATGCATTCACCTAAATATAGTAGGATATCTCTTTCTTTCATGTCACCTCCTCTTTAAGGATCATTCATATGGAGAGCCAGGTGGATTTATGGGTCAGACATTAAGTGCGTACTTCATAGTCTTTCCACTTGAGAGACCGGGTAAATAGGCCGATAAATTGGCAGACTACTGCTCCTCCCTTCGAGCTGTGCAGCTCTGCAGTGGCACTGATTCAGGTCAACTCTGATTTTTCTGGAGGACTGATGTTCATTGGGAACTTTATTGTCTTTTAAGGATAAAAAAAAAATCGAGGATAGTGAACAACATGAAGGGCAAAAAAATGTGGCACTCTCTTCTTACAAGCCTCTCTAATGCCTGGAGTACAGGGGTCCCAGGGTGTTGACAACTCTGTGGTCTCTGTCCTCTTCGCACACAGGAACAGTGAGCTGGATGACAGCTCCTCTCCCCTTACAGCCTCCGACACGGCCACTATCTGTCAGCACCACCGATAAGTGATTGCCTGGGGTTATCTTACACTGATAGGTGAGCCAGCAGAAAAAAGAGTTAGCACCTTTAACAGTTTAATATTTCCCGCTTGTATTCTGGCCGTGGGGTACTGTCAGATAAAGGGATGCTCTTTCTGACATGTGGAGCGGTCGGGCATACAGGTGAGTTAAAGATGAATAATTCAAACATCAATAATATGAAATAAATGCAATCTGACTTACAGTAATAATTTCGGAGGTGTCCAAAGTCTTCCCGACTACTGGCTATTCTGCTTTAGCTCCAACAACCAAGTGGATGACATGGCTTTCTGGTGTGACTCTAAACCAGAGTCAGAAACAGTGAGGCAGGTGGGCGTGTTACTTATTCACCAGTGGATTATCTATTACAGTCAAGTTGAGTACTTTGATTACAGTGAGCACAGAAATAATACATATATATCAAATACTAAGCACTCTTGTCTAAACTAAAAAGAAAACCAAAGACACTTCATGTCTTGGTCCCGTTTGACATATTCTCCAAAACAGACACCTGAAACGCACACACAGACCTTCTAACCACCGGTCCATCACTGCAGGAAGAAACTGTGTTGCCCCAACAGCTCAAACATTAACCTATATGCAGATTGACACAGATCACTTTTCCAGGATGTAAGCTCTATGCACAGGTAAACCAATAACACACTGTGTATCAGTTTCACAGCCAGCCAATCACGGCCTGCGTTTGCACACAGAGCACAACTTTAAACTCGTCTGTAAAGTAAAGAATTTCTAGCAACATCTACAGTGAATCACAGATGCACTCACCTGCCATTCAAGGAAATATCATAATAACTCTCAATATTAATAGGCAAAATTTACCACTAGCTAATAACCACAAACATACATCAAAATATACTTTAGCTGTATTCACACTATTTAAGTGTGAAAAGTATTTTGGTTCTCTTTGGTTACAAATGATTTTTGAACATACTTCATATCTGATGCCCATCTGATTTTCAAAGCAAACACTGACACCACCGGAGTCAGTTCTTATGGTTTATATGTGATTAAACATCTAATCTTCTTTCGCTCTTTAATATTAGTAGAGTTACACAAATGGAGAGTATTTTAATATTTTTAAAGTTTAACCATGCAAACTGGGATAAGTAGATATTCAGATCAAAATAAGGCCTGTGTTAAAAGACCTTGGGGTTTTATTATTTGCCTCAAGTACCAGTGAAACATTAAATATGATCCCCAAGATCCCCCAAAGGGAACCATCGCTTTAATGAGTAACACGGGGCTTTGAAGTGTTGTTATGGGCCTGCTGATGAACCAGAGTGTAAGATATCTAATAATAATAATAATAATAATAATAATAATCACACAGACAGACATGCAGACAGATACATGCTGAGCCAAACCCCTAATGTGGCATTCAGTTATACTGTGGAGGTTTCACTGTGAACATCTCACTTTTTACCAGTCAGTGCTGGACTGTGTTAACGTGCATGCGTTGTGTCAGGTCTTGACTAGAATCTGTCAGTTTGGAAGGCCATTTTTCATATTTAATCAAACAGAAACACCTCCTTTTACTTTATTACGCAATTAATTTTTGAATCTTATCACAATTAAAAAAAGTCTGTGGCCACGACAGAGGCAGTGGAAAGCAGGCAGGGGTTTGTTAAAGAATCATCTAATTAAGTTGTTTCCACTGCATCAGATTTTCCAGAGCGCCCTCAGCAAATGTTTAAACCAGTTTAAAACGTGTCACAAACACATTTAGTTATTATAGTCACTGAGTAAAGGACTGAAAAAAATAATGCACATCAAGTTTAACAGACTGAACAAGCAGAATGTAGCAGAAAGGTGAGCGTATCAGAATAAACTAGACAAAAAGTTCTACTTACTGTTATTAAAAAATTTATTTGCTTTTTTGACAGCCACTTATTCACTGAGAACATTTCTAAAGCTCAACTTAAGAGGAGATGCATTCTTGTGTCTCATGACATGACTTTCAAATATTAATCATCTGCTGCAGACAGTTTTTAAGGCAGTTTCTTCTTTTATTCTCCACTTGGAACACTGCACGAACGGACTGGACTGAAAATGAGTGAAAACACAACCAAATAAAAACTTTCAGAAAGCCTATAAGAGTAATGTAGACAAACTTAAACTTCAGTTCACTCTATACCAGCAGGTGTGTCTTACAAAAATGTGCCACATGCTTGCTCTAATTATACATGTATAAATTAAGTACACCAGCTCAATCAGTACCCCTGAGGAATGAACTGTTTTCGGAGAAGTCCATGTGCATGCAGCAGGAGAAAGATAAGCCAACTGCTTTACTGCCTTTGTTCCCCACAAGTCCACCGGGTCAAAATTATCATCAATCTGGACGGCAGCAGCGCAAGCTCGGCTGAGCACAAGGTTTAGTTTACAACACGGCGGGCACACTGCCATGCTGTTCAGTTCCTCAAGTGTGGAGATCTACTTTCAACCACGACTCAACTGGATGTCTAACCCGTTCATGTACAGTCCTATACTGAATTACAACTGACTACATAATGTCCAAATAATTTCCCATTCAATGTTATTTTGGAACTGATTCTATTTTATCCCATTCACTCATTCCTGTAAATTTAGTCACTGAAATTTCACCATAGGGTGGGATACAGTGAGGTGGAGGCAGATGATCCGCTGTGGCGAATGAGAGCAGCCCGAAGAAGAAGGCGACATAAAATTCCAGACTGACATCAGGTAACTTTTTATTGTACTTCAGAATCGCCGACTTATTTAAGAAATCAGCTTTACAGTTTTACAGGGTCTCTGTGCTTGATTGGGCATCTGAACTGGCCATAAAGTATACTTATATTGTAAAAAAAATATTTTTAACATCTTTTTAAAAATGTCTACCTATTTAAACATTAAAAAAATAATATAAAAACTAATACTTTGGTTGAGTTATATAATGGACATTTGACACTCTGGAGCAGGGTAACGCTCTGCCATCATTACTACATGGTTGTTATTCAGTTATATGCCAGGCTACATTAGCTGCCAGCCAGACCCACATATTTTGTATGTAGGGTAAAGTTTCTTGCAGACACAAACTACAACTAGTAACTTGAGGAACTAATGATCTTTTTGTATAGATCAGTGACTGTGAGACGGTTTGCATTCATTCACAGAAATTTTATGAAACCACAAGAATATTTTGGGTTGTGGGCATTTTCTGAAAGATATGTAAGTAAAGATGTAGTTCTACTGGTGGCTTTAACGCAAATTAAAATGTATCTTCAGAACCTCCAACTTTAGTTAAGCTTGAAGGTGTTGGTTTTGGAGTTGGAACTTGGTTCTTACAGGAGACAGTGACACTGATGCTCCAGCAGTTTGCAGTTCATGTGAGACTGGGGCTTTGGTGGTTCCTCACAGTTTGGGCCAATTTAATCTCTACTGAGGACGACAGTTTGGATCTTTTTCAGACCGTGGCAATGTGGCTACACTTTCTAATAACTTGTACCGTTTGTGTCAATCTGTCACCTTCTCAGATCTGCACTGAGCTCCTTGGGATTCCCCCTTTTAGTGTGTGTTGCTCAGTCCAACAAATGCTGTCACAAAAGCCTTGCGTCAGCAAATAGAAGCTATCTTCTGCAGTCAGACGAAATTAAGTGGTCTTAACAAACTGAAAGACTTATTTTGAGCTTTCATCTTTCAGCTGAATTAATAACTTAAGTGAGAATATGTGTATTTTAAATCAATATGTATAAATTTCATCCTTCATTAAAAAAAAAAAAACTGCACCAAATTCAAGTTTGTTTGTTTTTTAAACTTACACATTGTATATATTATTATTATTATTCAGCTGCAGAAAAAGAACAGTGATTGCAAATAAAGTTTCGAATTTTAGTACCCAGACAGTATTATTATGACAAATTAAAATTAACTGATCTGCTACACTATCTTAATTATTCTAATCCCTATGAAAACACTGTGACACATTTCCAACTCATAAAAAAACAAGAATATGTATATATACACATCCAGAGCAGTTTTTAGGTTAAGCTTGAGTTACATACTGTCAGACTAAAGAGTGGTTAGAGAGTTTAACGTCTCTCTTCCTCTCTAATCAGTTTGACTCTGAGATAAACAATTCATTCGACATCTCTAAACCATTTCCGTCTCTTGTTTCTCGCTCTCGACTCATTGTGCCTCTGTTAAAAAAAAACAACAAAAAAAACGTAGACAGCTGCTTTTCCTGGGACTTCCACGTGCACCTCACTGTAAGAAGAAGAGGCAGGTGGACAGAGAAAGTCTGCATGGGGCCGGAGGTGAGGGCGGACAGAAAGGAGGTCGGGAGACAAGCGGCTGACAGCCAGCAGACAGCGGCTCCTGAGGTTTCCATTACCTGAGACAGCCTGCTCAGCCACTGGCGGCTCGGTCACCTTAGAAGGAACAGCACTCTCAACTTCAGTATGAACCCAGACAGGGACACCTGTTATGCAATATTCAGGAAACTGTCACAAACATAAACAGCGGACTGAATATACAAATACAAACTGACGGCTGTGCAAAATAATATCTCAGCTACAGACTGTCAGTACCTTACCCCTGTAAGCCATCTGTAGTCTTTTTTCCCTTTTGATGTAACTCATTCAAGAGAGAATCTCTACTTATTACCAAGTATAAGTGAATACATCACTTGTACTGTTCATTAACTGGGTGACATCACACAGCCGCCTGAAGACAAAAAATAGATTATGGGAATGGAAAGACAGCAACCTACTAACTTATTTTTGTGCTTGAAAGGTGAAATTTATCCTTCACTGTGAACATGTTAATTCAGGCCAACATCCTAGTTCAGATCAACAAAATGTGCAGAGGCAGCCAGCAGGCCGGCAAACACAATAGACCAGCGAGTCAATGAAAACAAAACAGACCCTGATAGGCACCAACTCTCCTTTTCCCATCAATCACACGAACTCACAGAGAAACTGATAGATACATCACAGCAAGCTAAACAAGTTCAAAATAAGCAGAAATTGTTCACTTGTGATCCTAGTTTATGTGACAGAGGTTTTCAGGACTCATTATTACTGTTGCACTATGCATCAATTGCTATCCAAACAAGGTAAGCCAATCTAATTCAAAAAGGAGTATCATCCATAAGACCCTGACTTTCCTTAATCCTGGAGATTAACATGCGGGGGAATTGCATGTGAAATATGAGAGAAATGTAAGGTGTAGTATAGCCAATTGTCCCTTGGCACTCATGAATGGTGCACATATGGGTGGCTGCACCTAATGCTGCCGCATTGGTTTACTTGAGCGCTCACATACGTGTGAGTCTGTGGGAAGGAGCTTGCATTTCAGGATAAGTGTCAGTGAGCTTTAGTGGTAGACTACTTAGATTTACCTCCTGAACCCCCAACACATATTGTCTTCCCTGTGCTTAGATATCACACATAAACAAGACCATAACTGTCTGCCTGCAAACAACATGAAAACAGGGCTGTAACTTAAAAAACTGTTTAAAAAATATAGAACTGACAAAGACAGCCCACTGGCAATATTGAAAAGATATTGAATTTACCCTTACATACATGATAACAGGAAATACAAGAAACATCTCACAAGTCAGCACGGAGCTTGAAAAACCTCCTAGGATGTACTTGAGCAGTTATTTGAAAAAATTACTTCTACCGCCATCTCTGCTAATGCTGAATTCTCTCAGAGATGGCAATTCAAGATACTTCTGTAGAGACAAAAGCATGAAGCCATACCACTTTTAATCCAGGAGTTTCTTATCGCACATGCGTATGGAATCAAGCACCTAATCATGCAATCTGCTTGAATAAACACTTGTGAATGAAGGGGTCTATAGAGTTCACTGAATTTGAGCATGGCACTGTAACAGGGTGGCACAGTTGCAACAGGTCTGTTAAAGAAATTTCTTCCTTCCTAGGTGTTTATAATCAACTCTTACCATAGCAACTCTGGCACAAAGTGGCAGGCCATGTAAAGTTACAGAGCAGGGACGCAGAGTGCTGAGGTGGGTAGTCGTCAACACTTTGCTCACTCAACAACAGCACAGTTCCAAACCTCATCAGGCATTAACATCAGCATAAAAACTGTGTGCTAGGAGCTTCACAGCATGGGTTTTCATGGCCTGGCACTTTTGTTTTTATTATGTACTCATGAACCTACTTACTGTGAGGCTAATATGGATGTTTAAAATAAAAATTTTGACAACAGTTGATGCTGATGAGGATATTTTTGGTTGTCTGTTCTCATAACAGGGTCACATCCTCACACTATTTTTGAATGTTCAGACAGAAAGACAAAGCGAAACAACAGATAAACATTAGCCACTAGCACCAATACATGTCATGGTACTGATATTCAATATCTATATGTCAGCATGCCCCAAGTAAATAATCATACCTAATATGGAATTCCTAAATAAAAAGACTCTTTAAATGTGTTTGAATCTCTACAGAGTTTGCATCATAATATTTAATTGTTCCAAATACATCCAAAGTGCAATATCAAACTTTTTTGCATTCCGAAAACAGCTCAAAGTTGATTGGAGTGGATTTAAGCTCTATAGATGTTACGACAGAAGAGATAAGTGTATGCCAACCCCCCCCCCCCAAA
Source organism: Etia nguti (assembly GCA_015106755.1). Taxonomy (NCBI): domain Eukaryota; kingdom Metazoa; phylum Chordata; class Actinopteri; order Cichliformes; family Cichlidae; genus Etia; species Etia nguti. The sequence continues at coordinate 7,113 of VUQG01019319.1, read as the reverse complement.
AAAAAACTACAAAGACAAAATGAATAATCATAGTGCTTTTTTGTATCCTCATCTGAAAAGTGATATAACTGATATAATCTGCCTAAGCAAATATAATGAACCAGCACTGGGGATGTATCTGCAGTCAACGCCTCCTGTCTCACACATCAGCAACTCTTAACACACCGATGGCCAGCCAGGGCTGTGGCGGACACAAGAGATGAGTGAGTGGGGATACTGTGTGAAGCCACTGCCAATCTGCTAAATGAACAGTGTTTATCTGTCAGTTAAATGTCAGCTCTGAAGTCCAGCCCTTATCAGAAGAAAATGTCAGGGACGAAGCTGGGCGATCTTTCTGAATAAAACATATAAAACCCTCTAAATGTCCAGCGGGAACATACAAACACACATTGTCCAGACATCCTGGAGTCATGGGGCAGCAGAGGAGAGTTAAGTAGGTTCTGGTATGAATTATAATGCACACATGTGGTGGAGCTGTAGCAGATTAGATTTCGTTTTCAAGCACTCATCAAACATTTACTTGCAGCTGCCAGTGATGATCCATATAGATGGTTTTTCCAGTTGTACTATATAATGCAAATATACGGTACAGATTATGGGCTTAATAAATACGGACTAGAGGTACTTGTCTTCATTCCACCCTTATATGATGTTTATATTCCTGTTTTTACTGGCCACACACCTCTTACTGTTTCCTTCCCGAACCCATTCCTTTTCGACTCAAGACTGCTTTTACTTTTAAAAATCCCGGGAAACTTTTAACCTCACCTTTTTTTTTTTCTTTAATAGAAAATAATTACGTAAATAAATAATTCACTGCTCTGAGTGACAGTAACCACTGAAGTCATTAGGTTTTTAACAGCGTAGTGACCCAGGACCTATTTAATGTTAGCTATCAAAACTGTAGATGGATCACGAGGGCGTAGCCTCTAGCAGCCCGCCACAACCACCGGTGTTTGTCCGCCGCACCTGTTCTCTGGCCATCCCTTCCCTTCGTCTCTTACCTTATGCTTTATGGGACGGCTCCACCACAGGCTGCCATCGCTTCAAAAAGTCTAGAAAAACGCGCCCTGGTTAAACTTTCCCCGCGTCGACAGCAGGCTGAACTCTCAAAGTGAACTTTCTCGTTAACTCACATTGTGGCTAACAGAGGTGGTGATGCTGCGAGCCCACGCGGCTCGTGACGTGCTGCCTTCAGGGTCTCCTCCCGATGTCGTGTTTTGGACTCTGCACGCTTTTAAAGTCGATCAAGAGCAAAAGTTTCTGAGACTGGAAATAATGTATATTAATCACGACCTCGAACGTCAAAGAGCCTTTATTACCGCCACATAAATCTTGTTAACGTCGTTGTTTATGTAATAATTTTTGAGAGCGCCTGAACGCAGCTTAAGCAGATTAAAATGCACAACTGCGACGTTTGATGTTACCGTGCTCTCCTGAAGGCTTGCTTCCTCCCCAGATTCCTTCTAATATTTATACTTGTGGGTAGAATCTGCTCATGTGCTGAAATACAGTTTATTAAAGTATGCTCCTGTTGCTATTGGAATTGTGTGGCAAGAACTAATGAAATTGTAAGCTCTTGTTGGGAGTTTCAGGTTAAATAAAGTATTACTCTGGTCTGAAAAGCGTTCTAGTGAATTGTTATGTATGTATGTTTATTTTGTTCTACAAAGGCGACTGTTAATATTTTTCATTTAAAAACATGCACTGAGCTCTTTGTAGTAAACATGCAAGTATATCTGTCATCACTTCTAATCAGAAAGCACCGCTGGAAAGAAAACTGAAAAGGCTACTAAGAGTGGAGTACAGTATGGTCACCATTGTGTATGCTTTATGTAACCATTACACAAAGCAAATTTAACCATTTAAATATAAATGAGGTTATTTGTACTTAACCGATGCATTACTTCTAATAGGACCGTCTGATCACAAAGGTAATGTTATATCTTCAGTGATAGAAAGGTGTTATGTGGAACAGATATTTATGATGTGGCATATGGTACCACATTCTAATAACTTACTGTACTGTTGTAAGAACCAAAAGATGGATAAGTGGTTAAAAAAAAACTGATGGATGACATTACTAAAACATTGTAATTTCAAGAGATTAGAAGGGCAGGAAAAAAAATCCTTACCAGCACATGCAATAAACTAAAATAAAGTTTTACATTCAAATATGATCATGAATCATATTTATAAATCATACATAAAAGCTCTTCATCAAGAAGAATTTCATGAAACTTCCTGATGTACTAAAAATAGGCCTGTTTTTACGCCTCTGACGCTTGCTTCCACCCGATGCAGTCAGGCGGGTCTGTCCAACGCCGAAGTATGGCTGCAGAACCGGATGGCTGTTGTGTATATCGGCTCACTCCCATACCCGATACCCCTCCCCCGTTGCAAGTCATGTGTTTTTATGTTATAAGGTGTGAAGATTCATGTGCTTTTGTGCTGAGGTGTTTTTTCTTTCTATTCTCAAACTGCTCTCCTCTCAGGAGCTCAGTCTGAGCTTTTTTCCTCCTCCATTGTTTTTCTTACCATCCTACCTCTCTCTGACCTGTCTTCCCAACGTGATGATTGTGCAATATATGTATGGTCGAAAGGGGTCCCACTTCCCACTGCACATTTACACACTGCGAAAACATATCTAATATTTTATATACCCAAAGATGTGAATGCTTAAAAGAAACGATCAACTCTCAAACCAGAAAACTGTATGTTTTATTATCGCATCATATCAGATTCTTCAGAACAAACTGTGAATTACACCTCCTGGCCCACCCCCATGCCTCCCATACAAACAATAGTCAAATATTGATGACTGTGTACATCATTATAGTATTTTCATGACAACTGGTGTAAATGCAGTTATGTATTGCTGAAACTGATTACACTGAGTGCATTATCTGATATGGCTATGGGCTGCTTTTGCTTGGTCTTACAATCACTGCAGTGCCAGTGAACCGTGTATTGTGGAAACCATTCAGGAAGCTGTTCTTCAGTCGGTGCAAGAAGTGGACATATCTCACTCCGGGTCCATAACCGGAGAACACATGTGACACCTGCAGGCCAAGACAGATGTGTACATTGAAATGCTGGAATACAGCACTGCGCACTTTAGCGGCAAGGAAATGACAATCTCACCTCTTTCCATTTGTGAGAGTAAGCCAGTCGTTGCTCGGTGGGGTTGACTGTGTGCTCTGAGATCACTGTGTTTTTATCCGCACCCAGTAACTTTACATGCAGCTGGTAGATTGAGTCATGCAGCTGACTCTCCTCATACCTGATAAAAAGACACACTTAGATTTTCCTAATAAGAGCAGAGCATTCCACACTCATATACACTCTAGGCTTGTGGAATGTCTTTATATTCACGTATAGCATAGATATCGGGGACCTTCGGGGGAATAAGTGTTATTATGCTGGCACCAGGATGTCTGGAGTCTGCTGGGACAAAGGGGGCCTTAATCTAACTCAGTTAGTGTGTGTAGATCTTGGGATATACATACTATATATGTGAAGTTAGGAGAGTCTGTTCTTCCTTTTTGGCATGCAAACAGAAGCATTTTAAACAGACTTGGAGTTCATCTCTTTATTGTCTCAACTTCTACAACAGACAAGCATCATTGCATACATGTTGTTAGTACTGCATTAGAACCCCTTTTGCCTCCAGAACCAACTGAAGTCTTTGTGGTAATTCAACAAGATTCTGGAAAACCATTCCTCAGAGGTTTTAGTCCATACTGCCATGACAGGATTACGCAGTTGCTGCTGATTTGTTGGCTGTACATATACGATGCAAAACTCCTGTTTTACAACATCTTAATTGTTGATATAAGGTAGGATGGATCAATGCTTTTATTTTGTTAATGCCAAATTCTGATCCTAAGACTATGACCCTGAAGAGTCATCAGAGAACTGTAGCACATTGTACATTCAGAGATGCTCTTGTTCATACCTTGGTTGTAAAAACTGGTTAGCTCGAACTGCTCGAAGCACTGTGTCCACTCTCCTCTGACCTTTGACATCAACCCAGAGACTTGCTCACTGGATATTTCGTTATTCTCTGTAAACCCTACAGATGGTTATGTGGGAAAACCCCAGTGGATCAGCAGTTTGTGAAATTCTTAAAAAATTCTTAAAAAATCATGCTGAGCACCATAAACCATTCCATGCTCAAAATTACTTGAATTCCCCCTCCCCCGATTCTAATGCCTGTTTTGAATGCACTGATTTACTGTGACTGGCTCATTACGTATTTGCGTTAATGAGAAGTTTGGCCAGTGCACTCAAAGTGGCTGGTGAGTGTAGGTTGATCTAGCCTAACCACAACAAATCACCCATTTAAGTGTGGTTTTAGCTAAAGCTAACTAGGACTAGCACTTGGTATTGTCCAATAACCTTTGTGACTGAGACTTCCAGTATAATAGGGGGTGTTCATAAGAGACCAAAATATATATGTCATGGGATGAGCTTTTTTTCCTGTCAGTTTTTATCAAATTGCTAATAGAAGGGGTTGTAAGAATGCATATAGTTCAGTTTGTTTTGTTTTTTTAATGGGTTTTGACTGTAGTAAAATACCCTTCTACCTGCAAGTCTTATGCCATCAGTTCATAGTTAGCCACTTCACAGCATATACAGTGTTGACTTCATGTATGAAACAAGCAGCAGTAGGGAATTTCTGCACACACACACACACACACACACACACACACACACACACACATTTCTGTTGACTAATTACTATATTGAAATGAATGCCATTAATGGAGCGCAACGTCAATAGGTAGCAGGATCCCAGTGTATTATGGGTAAAGTCACTTTACTTGTACATTAAATGTCCTTTTATTACAGTTTTTGCTAAAAGTAAAATAATGTGTGTGCCTTTTTGTCTAGAAGCAGATGTGCATCCTTCGTTTAGCTGTTCAGTTCCATTCATTTTTATTCACTGAGGACTAGTTTGCAAGCGCCCTCTGCTGTGTCCCTAAAGGAACTGCTGACAGTTTTTGTAGGAGAGGTAAAGGCTCATGTGGATTGGCTCTGGTATTGGTACACTGCTCCTGTTTAGCTTGTTTGACACTGCAAACTCTGTTACCATTATTAAGCCCTTTTACACTTTACTAACTTGGTGCAAAGGTTCTAACGTTTCACTTTGATCTAAACCAAAATTATATAGTCAGAACTACATGGAGTTTATTTACATTTTTTGCTGTATTTATGTTTATTTACCCACCAGTCTTGGATGGCAATTTCAGGCTGAAACTCATCCAGCAGCTTGTCCCACAGTCCTTCTGCTTTCAGGTCCACAACCTGCTCCATGGTGAACCAGCTGGGAACAACACCACAGTCAAGAGTTATACTTACTACCACTGTAATTATACAACTAGAAGTTATATGGCAACCCACTCTTTAAATGTCATTTCTAAAAGTATGTTTGCTGATTATCCTGGTTATAACATCGGACCCAAGTAACACCTACCTGTAACGAGGCAATGCACATACCACAACACCTTCAGGTATGCCGCTTGTATCATAGGGCAGGACCTCCGTGTTCGTGGTCCAACCGGTGAAGTCGCCTAGGCATTCAGAGATTAGTCATGAAACCACATTCATTTTTTCCTTTTTTGCCTAACTTCACTCCTGTCTCTCACCATCAGGCTGAAATCGCGGAGGTCCGCGGTCAGGCACTGCAGGCAGTTCGGGTTCAGGTGGTGGGATGTCTTTACTCAGCCCTGTGTAGGGAATAAGAGACAATGCTGGCCCCTGTAATCCCAGTATACACAGCTCACAGACAAAAAGTTTATCTTTCTGACAGGCACTGGGCGTGCCTCTTTGTAAAAACACACTAAGTCAGCATTCTCAGACACACCTCAGTTTCCAGTGGTCTTAGGGTTATAAAAGCTTTTTCACATGTAATCTTTAAGGTAAAAAACAGCAAACAGAAATCTGTATTTGCATCTTTGCATGAACTTTGTATGCAACTGTGATGGGTTGCGTTTTCATTTACTTGTTAGAAATGTATTTCTCAAACTAGTTTAGTCGCTGTGTGCACCAGAATACTGGCTTAGCGGGCTTAAAGTCACAGTGTCTCCGATGTCTATACCCAAAGCATCTATTTTTTTTGTAAATATATCGCCACATAACCAACAATACATATTCTGATTCTGATCTTTCTGACAGGCCAACATCTGCCAATGAATCTGTATATTAGCTGGACAGCATTCCATTTACCTGTAAATGATCAGTACTTATAATACTGTAGTTGTTTCTATGGTTGCAATGCATCACATTAAGCATTTAAGATATGTCATAATCAATGGTAAACACCCAAACAGCACCAGTTAAAGTATGAAGACATCAACTTCCTGAAGATCAGGGTTTTTTTTTCCTTCTCCACTTCTGCATTAGTCAGATTGCACACAGGTACTCACGGCTTCACTAAAAGAAGTTTCAGGAGGGGGAGGTCTGTGTATCCTGGGCTCCATTTTTCCGTAAATTACTAAAGATAATGAATTACTCATTAACTTAATCCCGCTAATACTCACTAGGGAATAAAATCTGAATTCACACCAGCGGTGAATCTGTGCAACACATGATAGCTGTCTGTAATCCAAACTTTCTGTGGATCAGAGCTAGACAGCAAAACAACAAGAGTAGAATGTGTAACAGTGATATGGTACCGTATGGCGCAGGGTTCTTCAGTAAATTTCTTCCGAAGGGCTTGGCTTCATACACGGACTTCCAGTCCAGGCAGTCGGGCATCGGTGCACCCTGCAGGCTCCACTCTTCCTCACACTTTTTCTTCCACTCGGCAGCAGACATGGTGCCAACAGCGTGACAGTGGACTACAGGTGGAGTCGGAGTTTCCGAGTTCCCAGTCGATAGTTTTATCTGGAACGCCCCCTCCTCCAACTCAGAGCACAAACCACCAATAGAGGCAGTGTACGTAAACAGTAATAAATGTTTAAATCCGTACTTCCATGTCGCGACCTGTGACTAACTAAAGGAGACTGTTTATTGTAGTCTGCCTGTGACACACCCCAGTGTTGCAAGCCAACATGCTACTCCTCCCCGGCCTCTTAAAGTCACAGCAGTTTAAAAGAATTTCCATCG
>VUQG01019318.1:52770-77108 GCA_015106755.1 Etia nguti | reverse complement strand
AATGTAAAGTATGTAGACTAAACCCCACCAGATGACATTTCAGCTTTTATTTATACAACAAGAATAATCTATTCTTGTTCTTGTTCATTGTTTATGCCACAGATACATTTAACATAACTATAATGGACCTAACAATAATAAATAAATACAAAATAAGTAGTTTTGTAGGGTATTTGTAGGCTGAAACACACGGAAATAGATACGGTATGTGGAAGTGTTTGTTTCCTCAGAACTGATTAAGAAAAGACTGTGCTGTGACTATACATACACTGATACAGACTTAAATACATACAGTGTGCTGTATGTGTGTATCGTCATAAGTCTAACCTGAATAAAGTTTTTAGTCAGTCTTGTTTTTTAGTAAAACATTCAAACCTCCTGAACTGCTACAAAAAAGTGAATTTAAAGTACAAATACATCAGCGCATGGATAAGGATGTAAAGATGTGAGCATACAGTGGCACAAACTTTTGCACCTCCTGTATGAGAGTGAAAACACACTAGTTCACAAACAACAAATAATAATGCATTCACACAGTCTTCTTGCCCATTTTGATATTTGTACCAGTTTATTTACCAGTACCAGTTTCTTATAGATCTAACCAGTGAACATTCACAAAGTTTATGGCAGGACATTTTCGGCTGTAGCTGGGTTTTCTACAATCGTCTCAGTCCCCAAACTGTGACAACCATCACCATATTATGTTTCTTTGAAGACCTTTGTTGCTGGACTCTGTCAGTACTAATGGGCTGGGAGGAAAAGGAGTCGACTGGTAATAGTACCGTGTTAGGTTGGTTTTAAGCTGCATTTGTGTCAGCAGCAATTACCTAATCTAACATCCTATGCCGTGTGGGGGTTGTGAAGTAATCTAGAATGGCGTAATAAGATTTCTGTGTCTACTACCACTATTGACTACTGTTAGATGGCACATTGAGTCTGTGGATCCGTCATCAACAACATGCTGGCCTTGGATGCGGCAAGGAAAAAAACGATCGACCGACGGAGTGAGGACGTGCAGTTCTTTTAGCAATGGACTGAAACAGGAACGCTGCTGCTGGGCACAAGACAGTGGGCCTCCACCATCCTGCCATGGAGGGGTCAGCTGTAAAAAAAGTGAGTTCTTTCTAGTTGTTTACTTATAGCTCTGCTGCAGTCTGGTGAGTGAGAGATCAGTGTCTGGTCTGATGTCCATCTTTCAAAGTTTATTGTCATTAAAGTGTGTAGATGTTACGTAATTTTTCATATGATGCACACTTTGACCAAAAATATATAAACTCTGCCTCCTTACAGAATCTTGTTATTGCAGATTAAATATTACTGACACTAATACTCAACAAGTTCATTATAGTTCTTTTTAATCTCTGCTATTATGAAACTACCTATGTTAGCACAATGTCTGTTTTCATTAAATATTTTTCTACATTTTTATGTGTTTTAAACATAAAATTCATTGTGCATATTTTAGCTCCATGATGGGCATTTAAATGTCTCAATGTCCGAATTGTTGTGATCAGTGAGCTGATGTGAATATGTTATATATTATTATTGCAATGTAAAAACATTGCTGTTCAATCTTTGATCAAAGTCACATCTGAAGTGATTACATAACAAGGTCATCTTGGGGCTGGGATGGTTTTACATAAGGACAAACAGCCTGAAAATACAAGGCAGCTGTGTTGAACCTCCTAAGAAAAATAAAGTATTGTAATCTGACAGCAACATTATAATGATTAATGGTCGAAACTTTTATCTTTTGACTGATTCAGTCCAACAGATAGGTTGTTTAGTATCACAGGGCTGCATCATCAAGCTAACTTCTGACACTTCAGAGCATTTCTACAAGTAGGTGAGAGCTTCCTGTAATCCATCTGAAACCTGCAGGCATTTATCGGAACAATGGCTTCCATCAGGCCTGACACCTGACTGGTTATCTCCCCTGCAGGGGCCCAAGAAGGGCCTGAATCTGGACACTTATAACTACAGCAGGAACAGTAAAAGGCACAATCCCAAATACAGAGTTTGGGATCATACTTCAGCTGCTGGACTTGTTTATGTCAGAGTCTTGGTCTTATTGGCTTGCCTGAGAAACAGGAGTCATAACAGCATCTGCCGTCTGCTCCCTGGTCGCTGTAATCTGTGTCTCCTGGCTATCTGGTTTCAGTGGGTGTGGCAGAGGTAAACGATTGTGTTACAACCATGTTTTTCTTCCACTGTAAGTGACCTGACTCTGTGTGGTTACATCATTTTATTTGCCACTACAAATAAAGCTCTCTGTCACACACTAAAACTGCATAAATACCTCTCTGACAGACTGGGAGAGCTGTTATGTCACCTTCATTAAACAAAGCTCACATACTTAAGCAGCACAGCAGGCACAGCCGTTTTTAGCCTTTAGCTAATTATACCCTCTGTCAAATGAAGGAACGATCACAACAAAGATGTTTTGGCAAACCAGGCTGTGTGCATCAGTGTTCACATGCAAAGTAATTAACTTGTGAAATCACAAAGAGCATCTTCTTTTCTTTTTCTCTGTTTTGACTGCATATGACATTTCACAGAAACTGGGATATGGACATCTCAAAAAAGGTAGTTTAAAGCACAAATGTTGAATGATAGATTAGATTTGATTGATAGCAGAATCATGTAAATGTTACCAATCAAATATTGCTATCAGTCAAATATATAGTCGTTATAGTAGGATCAGGATTTGCTAGAAATAATCATCTTTTATATTAAGTAGCTTCATCCATCAGTACTGATGGGTGAATGAAGCAGTGTATTCTGTGTTTAAAATGACATCACCACTTCGATTAAATTTTATGATTCTGTATCAACAACAACCAAAACTATGATTGTTACCGTGTAATAGTTAACAACAAGTGAGAGTCAAACTTGGTTTTTTTCACATTTATGAGCTTTAAGAAGAATTTTGAGTTGCTCCATCTACAGGTGACAGCAGCAGTGAGCAGAAGAAACTCAACGGCTCCTCAACAGAAGCGCCGAGCTATCATAACCTGCACCGAGAGCTGCTGCTCAGCCATAAGCGGTACGCCGAAAACTCCTTTCACTCTGTGGTCTTAAAGTGAACCCACTGAAACAGCAATTGGCAGGAATTTTCTGTTTGCGTGTGTTGGTACTGTGGCTTTGACTTTGAAGGGGTCTGCTGCTGGAGGAGAAACCGGAGCTGAAGCGAGTGTTGGAGCAACGCAGACTGGAGCTGCACAAGGAGGCGGAGATGGCACAACGACAGCCCTCAGACCTGGAGATGGAGCTCCGCAAGAGGCAGCAGAAACTGCAAGAGGTAAGAGGCACATAACTGAGAGAGATTTCACAAAATATTAACAGAATACACCCTAGCTCTTCTCAGGCTTTCTCTTTAACCTTGTGGATACTTTGTTGGGATAAACTGATGTCCTTCCCCCCAACAGTACGAGCAGGAGGAGATCAGGCAGCGAGAGAGCCAGCAGAAGATCCCAGAGTTTGTCCGTGTGAAGGACAACCTGAGGCGCACACAGACGTTTGAGCAGTGAGGCCCTGAGGCTCTCCCATCAGCCCCTGCAGCATCTCACCACAGTGGCCCTAAATCTGGATGTTCACAGTCTGCAGAGCTACATCCTACATACACCATTTTGCTTTATGTTTCTTCACAATGTACTTTGAGTCACAATGTACATCACATTTTGTGTAAGCAATCCCTCATACCAGGCTAACATGTAATCCAGAAACACACTATGTTGCCAAAAGTACTTGCTTGTCTGCTTTCACATACATACGAACTTGAGTGACATCCAATTCTTAATCCATAGTGTTTAATGTGATGTCAGCCCACCCTTTGCAGCTACAACAGACTCAACTCATCTAAGAAGGCTTTCCACAAGGTTTAGGACTGTGTTTATGGGAATTTTTGACCATTCTTCCAGAAGGGCATTTGTGAGGCTGTCCATCATTAGTCGGATGAGAAGGCCTGGCTCACAGTCTCCACTCTAATTCATCTCAAAGGTTTTCTGTCAGATTGAGATCAGGACTCTGTGCAGGCCAGTCAAGTTCCCACAAAGTTGGGAACATGAAATTGTCCAAAACGAATTAGTATGCAGAAGCATTAAGAGTTTCTTCACTAGAACTAAGAAGTCAAGCTCAACTCCTGAAAAACAACCTTACACTATAATCTTCCCTGTACCAAACTTTATACTTGGCACAATGCTGTCAGACAAGTACTGTTCTCCTGGCAACCAGCAAACCCAGACTCAAGCGTGACTTGCCACTCCAGAGAACATGTCTCCACTGCTCTAGAGTCCAGTGGCGGTGCGCTTCACACCACTGCATCTAACGGTCGTGCTTGGTTACGTGAGGCTTGGATGCAGCTGCTCGGCCATGGAAACCCATTTCATGAAGCTCTCTACACACTGTTCTTGAGCTAATCTGAAGGCCACAAGAAGTCTGGAGAGATTGATTGCAGAAAGTTGGTGACCTCTGCGCACTTTGCACCTCATCATCCGTTGACCCCCTCCTCGTGATTTTTAAACGACCTACCACTTAGTGGGTGAGTTGCTTTCACTCCCAAATGTCTTCCACTTTGTTATAATACCACTATTAGCTGACTGTTGAACATTTAGTAACGAGGAAATTCCACGAGTGGACTTGTTGCACAGGTGGCATCCTATCACTGTACCAAGCTGGAATTCACTGAGCTCCTGAGAACAACCCATTCTTTCACAAATGTTTGTAGAAGCAGTCTGCGTGCCTAGGTGCTTTATTTTATACACTTGTTGTCGCGAAAGTGTTTGAAACACCTAGACTGAATATGAGTGAGTGAATACTTTTGGCAATATAGTGTACTTTCATAAAGTCAATCACAGTTCTTTTTCTGATAGGGAAGTGGAAAAACTCTTTTTATTATTCAGAATTATGTGGACAAATAATGGTTATAATAATGGAGAACAATGGAGAAAGCTCGCACTGAGTTCTGAGTCTGGATTTTTTAAAAATGTTTTTCTATGCTAATTATACTACTTTTTTTTTCCAAATTAGTTTCCCATGCTTCTTCCAGGATCAAATGAGCATGAGATATCAGTTAAGCCTGATTCTGTCCTTTATAAAGACCATTATGCAACTGCTGAGAGGAACACTTTCAATAGAGCTGTTTTGTATGAATAAAAATTCCCCAACACTGCAAAATATGCATGTTTGTTTATCCTTCTCTGTCGTGACTTTGGATTTTTTTTATAGTGTGTCTGTGTGCTGTGGAAATGAAAGGTTTATAGCTTGCTGTGATGTTTTGTTGCACTGGACACCATTCAAAGCACTGGGGACTGATTTGCATGCGGCTCCACTCCCCGAGGGCTCTCATGGTTCTTTCACATGGATATGGGACTTTGCTTAATTAGCTGATCTTTTCATTCCATCACGCCATGAGAGGAGAAAGCACAGGCCATCTGGAGAAGGCTTTTCATAATCTATAGACTAGGAATACCCAAGGGTCACTGATACAACCGGCTGAGGGCACATAGTAGTAGCCAGTTTGCTGTTTCGGAATTAATTTTAAGTAGTTTTAGCAATTATGTCATACACAAAAGAAACCCACATGTGCAAATTGAATTAACAGAACAACTTTAAATGTGCAATAACACATAAGTGCTGTACTTTTAAAGTTATGAGTGAGATAATATTATTGTATAATTGTATGCATGCAAATAGGTTAAAGGCTATTGTCATAATTTTTACTTTTTTATACAGTTTAGCAGTTTAGCATTTCATAAGTTACACACATGTAACTTATGTGTGTAAGAAGTCAGTCTCAGCTGACTGACTGAAGAAGTCACTTGGATGAGTGACGAAACGTTTCTCCCACAAAACGCTACGTCCAGATGAACAGAATCAACTTTTGGAGATTACTTTCCTGGATGATTGAGAATGCATCAAGACGTTACACACATGTATTTTGTGTAAGAACTTGAGACCTAGTTGGTTACAAATGTCAAATAAATGTAGTAAAGAGTAAAGGTGCAGCATTGTCTAAGACGCCAAGTAGCCTACCTGAACAAACTAATAATAAAAGGACCAGCACCAAATATAATAATAATAATAATAATAATAATAATAATAATAATAATAATAATAATAATAATAATAATAATAAGTGTAAGCGAATTACATGGAAATGAATTACAAAGAAGACCACATGGTTAAATATAGCTTTGTGGAAACTAAACAGCAATCCAAAGTATATTTCGCTGTCCATTTTAATTATGTTTTATTTATGTTAATGGATGAATGGGTGAATGGCTCACGCCGTACAGAATTTTTCATCATCATGGCGGAGGAAAGAGGAGAGGCTGGTCTTCTGGGCCAGCGCTTACCAGCCAGCTGTCCTGTTTTCTTTCTTTCTTTTAACAAAACTTTGCCTCTACCGCCTCCCTTTCGCCTTTTGTGCCTTTTCTGAAATTAACCCCCCCAGCGAGTCGCGTGCTGTGTCAATACGCAAAGCGTGTCTGGAAAGTCTGCAGCGTCGGACCAAACCAATACAAGAAGCGTGGGGGGCATTACAGACAGAAAAAAAAATCTCATTCGGTTAAGCCAAAATTACTTTGTTTTATTAAAGCGTGAGTTGTGACTTAAATGTAAGTTAATTTAAAAATGAAAAAAACATTTTTACATAAATACTGAAGCAGAAATTAACAAAGGTCACCACCCCCCCCCCGTAGTTTGATCCAGAAAGTGGACTCGTCTGAAACAGATGTCCCGAGCTCGTCCCTCACATCTGACCAGAGAAAGTTTGAACTCTCGGTGCCTCAGGAAAGATGCTGATGTAGAGGAACAGACCGTAAGCTGAAACGTAAGTACAGACTATTTTCTGTGCGTTAGCAACACCCGCAAAAAAAGAAGAAGTCAGAAAATAACCGTCAATGTTAATGTAAACAGCAAAAAGGTAGGCAAAGCTGGAGGTTTTTATACAATTACATTTTAGAGAAACGTTACTGAGCAGTTAGCTAAGCTGGACCGGCTATTTGAGCGGTATATAATGCTTAAAAACAGAAATAACTTCAAGGGATATGCTATTATGACACATTTAAAGATTTCTGTCTTCTACCCCTTTAATCCAGCACAGTTTAGATGAAAATCTTTTTCACTTTTTATTTCACTGCTTGTGTGCTTGCTTATTTTTCCGCTTATATAGAAGCGAGCTAAGCTAAAGCACAAATATAATGTACTGTGTGTTGATATGTGTAGATTAGTGAGCAGCTATGAAATGCTTATTTGATTTATGCGTCAGTACTAACAACCCACTAGTATAATATGGTCTGGCGATGATACAGAGTAAGTACACTTACTCTCAGTACTTGAAAACATGCAAATCCAAGACTTTTACTTGTAATGGATTACTGGGGTGTGGTGTTTTTACTTGAGTGAAGCACTGGCTACTACAGACCAGAAAAAGATGTCAGAATTACAACCATCCAACTCAATAATAACTGGGCTGCTAAATGAATGAATAGGTTGCTTTCACAGATAAACAACTCTGCAGGTCTTACAGGGTGCCAAAGGCTTGTCAGTGCCAGCTGTTTTGTTGTCGGCAGCAGCAGAACAAACACAGACAGGCATCAAGTGTCACTGTGATGCTGGAGACAACACCTCTGTGTCGTCCTCCACTTCTTTTGTGAGTGGTGGGCACTTAAGGGTGAAAAGCTGTAACCACATCCCGGAGATGACCATCAGTGTCCATTCAGAGGCTTCAGAAATGATGACTCAGAGGGACAAGGTGTCATGATCCCCTCAGCCAGCCCTTCAGCCTCTGGAGAACAATGGAGGATCTCTTCTGGCCCTTGGTATTTACACTGTCACTGGGCTGTGACAGAGCTGGTGTGTCTGGTCAGCATATGGCCTCCAGTGACTGAAAGCAGATCGCCTTGGTGCTTATTACCCCTGCATTGTCTGCCTGAAAGTGTTGTTCTGAACGAAACTTGTCAGAGGAAAGATGCTGACGGCATATCAAGTCTTTGATACCATTGCTTTTGAAGCTCATGCTATCACAGCCTCTTGTCTGCATTTTACTGCTCTTTTCAAACTCAGCACTGCTCCTTAAGGCAAGGATCTCACTCCAGTGACGCCCTTTGTAATACAATACTTTATTTTTTTCTCTCGCCTGCAACTCCCCCACTCTGATACACTTTTCTTCCAGCAGCATATATTGCCTACAGAGTGGATCCATTTTGCTGAATGGATTTTGGCTTTCCATGAGACTCTGAAAAAAAGAAGGCATGCTGTAAAGTCGTTTGGTTTCTTCCATAGTATCAGCATTCAGAAGAGAATCTTAATTACAGGGTTCGAACAGGCCTCGGTCTGGTTTCATGCAACCCTCACGGTCCCCGTTGGTAATTCCAGGGCCGACCACAGTGGTAATGAGCACGGTGGTGATGGCCGCAATCCAGGAGTACGCAGCTCCAGAGGCTCATGGGAAAGGGTGGTGGGGGAAGTCTGGGAGACAGTAAATCCGCATTGTGATCTCTTGCCATAAACATCAACTTCCGTAGATGTTACACAGTCATGGTCCAGTGACCAGTGAGGATGGGTGGGACAGTCATCTCATACTCCTGATGTGTTTCTAGGCAGACATCATAAGCAGTGATCAAACACTTCCCTAAATTAAGATGTTTTGACTACATCAATCAGGTCTTCCAGGTGGAGACTGTGCTATCAGCAGCTTCACGTCAGGAAATGGACTGCTATTCCTGTCACAGTAAATCATGAAAAGTCTTGTTTTTTGGCGCTCCTTTCCAGCGTAATGTCAACAATCCCACGGCTCCAGGTTCTTATGAAAGCTGTGACGAATGGCATCAGCGTTTTGGCAATAAGCTGCGACTTCAAGTGAGAGTTTTTCCCAAACTCATCCACACATCCACCAACTCACCCACTCACTCACTCAATCAGCCTCCGACCACAGACTCTTGTGAAAGTCTTCAGACAGTTATGGGGTGCAAGTGGGTAAATCCCACATTACCCTGTCTGTCTCTGATTACCAGGCTGGATTCCTGTTGACGTATTTAGCTTTAGATTGCCACAGCATGGAGCCATGCATCTGGGAGCAGAACCTTGCACCTTAAAATCTCAGCCCTGCTCCCTTCTGATACTCTCTCGCTGTCTCAACAGCCTTGTCTCAATATTGACCCGGCACAGCCGCTCAAGCCGCAGTTGTCAGCAGATATTGCGCCTGCAGCAGATTATTTAGGCTGTTTTTGGGACACAGGCCCTTTGTTGCAGTGTTGTTTTACTAACTCGAGCTGCTTAGCTGTGTTCCATTGTGCCACTGGCTGCTCATAGCTGTGTCAGTTCGCATGAGTTGCTGTTTTGAATGGAGAAAACCTATAGGATACACAATAATATCCTGTCAGGGAAGGTTCTCATTCACGCAGGCTCTGTGGCTTCCTTGTCTCTACAGGAAAAGGCCTGATACCAATCACCAAACACAGGAGCTAAGGATTATACACAGAAGCCTTACTGTCATGTGGTGTCTATTTTCATGGCATCTTACCTCCCCTTTTATTCCTGACCAGTGACACATCATTCACTTTTCGAATGAGGTTTGGCTGCTCCACAAAGTTTATGAATATGTGGCATTGATGCAAGGCAAGGAAATGACATTCTTTAATCATGTTAGAGACCGTAATGTTGCCTCTTGTGATCTGCTAGCTTTTTTAAGAATAGGTCTAAGACATGTGAGATCCAAAATAAATTAAATGACCTACAAAACTGAGAAAATAAAGGCAGCATTCTCTGTCTCCGCTACCCTAAGGTAATTTCAAGAAAACAGCCACACACAGACTCTTGGTCTGATTTGAAATGCCTGTCAGCTCGTTTCTGAATGCTATTTCAATTTGTTGTTGTCACTGTCTTTCTCTTCTTGCTGTTGTTCCACTCCACACCTTGTTTTAGTTCATTATCAGTCACATGTTTGCTGGAGAGCAACAATGGGACAGAGCGGGTCATAAACAAGAATTGTGTCGGCCAGGTTTTTGTGCTCAGCATTGCACAGGAGTCAGCAGGCACCTTGTGATCTGATGCTGCGAGGACAAGCCCAGCATTGAGACATTTTTTCACTTCAAAGCTCCCAGGGGGTTTTCTGGACACTGGTTGAATGGGAGCCGAGGAAGGGGTGCACAGGGGGAACAGGTGCAGTCCATAAGTGGGGTAATTCCCGCTGCCATCTGCTTTCTTTTTCGGGGTCCAGGGTCTTTAAACGCCCTCTGACACGCCTCATGGCGACACACTCCCCTAGCCGCAGCCGCAGCATGCCCCGTCACCATGGCACCATCATTCAGATTAACCCCCACACATGTGCCGAGTCAACCTTGGGGGTCTGCGTCTTTTGTGATTGAGCAAAGGGAGGGCGAGAGGGGTGGAGGAGGGGGAGGGAGATGGAGAGCTGCACAGATAAGTGTGTAAAAAGGACACTTGCCAGTCTTTCACTTTTGTTAAGTGAAGCAGAGACAGACTGATTGAATCCATGTGAGGGGGAATACGAGCAGAGAATGAGCAGTTTATTCCTAGCAGTAAACAGTCTCATTTTAGTAATCTGAATAAAATTTGTTGTTTTCAACAGGTATATATAAAAAAGTCAAGCGCAGAGAGACAAGATGACGGCCATCGAGAGTAAAGAAGAGATCAGCGACACGGACAGTGGAATTATCCTGCACTCTGGTAAGGACAATACTAAACAAATGTCCAGTCAATTATTTGATTTCTGCATCTTTCATTTTTGTAAATTAGTGCTGCATAATCAATATCAAAACATATTTATAATGTTACTTACACCTAAGACTATAATGGAATTTGAGACTGATAGCTATATTAACATTTGAGAAATGAAAATAAAAATAAATAAATCAGGTGACATTTTTGTTGAATTTTGTTAAATAAACTTCATGTATTTTTACTTTGTATATATGTAATTAGGACATTTTGTCTGACTTTCCTCTAACATACTGCATCTTTAGCATTTTTTTTTTTTAATTGTTGCTATTTATCAATCCATGCTTTACATCAATTCTGATGTACTAGCTGTAGCTGCAGTATCAGTGCTGACATAACAAGATAGCAGATTTATTAGACCACTACTCAGTGCAAGGTTTCTGCAATAGCTGCCCTATATCAACAGTATTGGCAGTTTCTGTAATGATTAATCCACCAGTCTGTGCAAACAAAATGATAGTTTTAATGCTATAATATAATTAATGTTTATATTCATAAATTTCAAAATTAATGTTACAAAAAAGCAGAAAAAAATGATAAAGCTTTTTTTTTTTTTTTTAAGAAGCCAAATTGTTTGCATTCCTGAACAGAAAGTTACGTTTTAGTTGTTTAATGTTATGCTTGAGTAATTTCTGACTTCTCCGAGAAGTCCATTGTGCTGGCTCAACTTTGGCTTTAGTTTATTTTTTAGTTTTAAACAAGTTTTTAACAGATTTCTAAAATATTTGCATTTTCCTCTTTATAAGCCCTCTGTTATTAGCTCATTATCAACTCACTTAAAAATAATAGTTTTAATATATATGGAAGGTACTGTGTGTCTTTCTGACTTTGTGTTTGTCATGAAACTAAGTGGAGAGGTGGAGCGTGGGCAAAAAAAGAATCCATTAAACTCTGTGGATTAGTCTTTGTGGAGAAAGTGCTCTGTGTTTGCCCTCGTGTTTAACTATATTATTTAATACAGATTCATAATGTAGTGCATTTAAAAACATCTCGTCACAGCAGAGCAAATGTTAGCTTATATGACAGCACATGATGCAGACAGGAAAGTACAATACAGCTTCAGTATTGTACACAATGACCTGGTTATACAGGGTATAAGAATAAATGTTTGCACATCGGTTGTGCAGCACTGGCTGAACTAATAACAACACTTTATATACACTATATAAAATATAATAAACAATATAAACAGTGAAATTATTTTAAAGTCAGGTTCAGATGCGGATAGGCAAAGCCTGATTTGGTGTGTGTTGTTTGCAGGTCCTGACAGCCCCACATCCCCAGTGAAGGACCTCACCACTCACACCAGAGCCCTGAAGCTGAAGCACCAGTCTCTGGAGGAGCGTCTGGAGATCTGCCTGCTGGAGCTCCGAAAACTCTGCATCAGGGAGGCAGTAAGTGACTCCTGGATTAAAGCGTATAAACATGCCCAGTCTAGTTTTTATGAAGACTAGCTTTAAATCAGTATTGAAGATTGCTTCTTTTTACGTCATAGCACTACTTTTGTTTTGTCCTCACAGGAGCTGACAGGCGTACTGCCCTCAGACTATCCAATGATGCCAGATGAGAAGCCACCGCGGGTTCGCAGGAGAATTGGAGCTTCATTCAAGCTGGATGAAGGTCTGATCCATCTAGATAAACAGGTACAAAGCACCAACACTGTTAAGTGTTAGTGGAAAAAGTGAGTAAGCAGAAGGAAACTACAGCTCATCAGCTGAGATGTAAGGTCAGAGTTTGTCTTTTTTTTTCATAGGACTCAGAGTTGCAAGCGCTAGAAACTGAGTTGGCTCTTCAGCGGCAGATTTATGAGGCAGCCCGCAAACTCTCACTCGAGGAGAACCTCAGCAAGCCGCAGAAGAAGGGCCGGCTGCAGCAGTGCAAGAGGGAGGAGAAGAAAGTAAAGGAACTGCAGCAGGCCGTGTTTCAGCATAGAATCAAGAGTGAGTGCAACTCGCCGAGCGTCAGCAGCCAGAACAAAGGTGAGTGACTTTGCTGCTCCCTTCAGGCCAGGCTGTGCAACATGCAGTGGATTTAATGGAAATTTAAAATGTTTGACGTCTGTGTGCAGATCTGTGCATGTCTGATGACAGCTCACTCTCCGATGTGGTGGCTCTGGATGATGGTGAGCTGAAAATACATTTCTACCCTTATAATTTTAAAGGTTATCATGACATTCATTTAAATATGCAGTAAAAGAAAAGACAGCTCTGATAGAGCATGGTGGTACATTCAACATCCATATCATTCTACATGTCTTTTTACGAAATTAATTGCGGGTCATGTGTAAAATCAAATATGTGTTTTAAATTCCAAAACTCACTTTAATAATGTGATTTAAATATTTTTAAAAATAATGAATACTATGCTGACTGATCCTCTATAGATGTGGACACATCCAGCCCCCTTTCACCTCCAGTGTTGGACGCTTCATATTCAGATCCCCTTCAGCTGTCAGCCCAGACTGTGCAGACATCGCACCAGTCCTCAAGCGAGCTCAGTGTGGAGCACGAGCCCTCTCCCATCCAGAATTCCCCTTGGAAAGAGTCCAGTCTGGACCAGCCTTACCAAAAGGCCACCAAACCTCAGTCCGCCTCCAGCAGCAGGTCCAGGTAAGGACTGAACAATGCTAACAACCAGTGAAATACACTATTATACTCCAAGCTAGATTGTACCTTATTTTACAGTTTTCCATTTAACAGATGAACTCAGATGAATGCAGGTGTAATGTCAGACTTCTTGTGCTGGATTAGCACATAGTAAAGCTTCCTCTTTCTGAATGTGTGGGATATCTCATGTCATGTCTCCTGTGTGCAGTAGCCCAGCAGCAGCCCAGGTGTCTGCAGAGAGCAGCAGGATTCCTCTCACTCAGTTTGTCAAAAACTCTGCCCTGCGTCACAGCAGCTCCACCAGCGCCCCCTCCACCCCGGAGCTGTTCATACGCCGGCAGTACTCACAGTCCTTTAGGTACACAGACAAGTCATGTCAGAGTCATTTGTATTATCAGAGGAATTAAAGACAATAATGCATGTATTAACATTTCAAATTTTACACAATTTTCCTTCTCAGACTTCCAAAAAGAAAGCCATGTGACGTGGAGCGTTTCGGCTCAGAGAGCAGTCGAGGTCGAGCCAGGCTGCCCCAGCGACGCTGCGTGGCTGACTTCATGGTGCGCTCTCCGGAGTACTCTCCCCTGCGTCCTTACCAGTCCGGCTCTGAGGACAGCAGCTCAGAGCACTCGTCATCCTCTTGCATTAGCTCTCCTGGCAGGGAGAAGCCGACTGAGATCCCAAAGCTCTGCCCGCCGCCTTACGGATTCCACTTCGGAGCGCAGAAGAAAGGAGTCTCTCATTTCCCCAGTACGCACAAAAACACGAGCGCCAGCTATGTTAAGGCAGCGACGGAAGATGGACCTATCTCCCCGCAAGCTCCGGACATGGGGAAATGCTTCATCTCTCCTGTGGCACGGAGCACTCAGCAAAGACAGTGGCAGGAGGGGACACCTTCACCGAGAAGCATCTTAAAGCCCCCTCCGCCTTACACCAGGCTCGTACGGACGCCCTCGCTGAAAGAGTACCCGAACCACGCCGTGAGGCTGCTGCCCCGGGAGGTCGTCTCAGAGGAGCTGAAATCCTGGCATCAAAGGAATCAGCTACAGAAGCTACGGCCGAGCTGCGGGGAACAGCAGAGCGTTACGAGCCCCACTTCAACTCACCTGCCTCCTTTTGCACAGGTAGGTACTGAACACAGAGAAGCTTTTATTTGATTCTTAACATATTAATGCATTGAAGCTGTTACTTTCATAAATTAGATCAGTGTGGGCTGGGATACTGCAAAGGTACTCAAGTTACTCGAAGTATGTGTACTTTTATTTATATAAAAAGTAAATATAAACTTGTAGTAGGTGGTGGTTAGTTTGTGATATTACTCGTTACTCCGACCTAAATTTAAAGCTCTTTAATTGAAGTTTGTGTCCTAGTGGCATGTGGGTCATGCATTGGTGTTAATGCTTTGCATTTGACTGGGTAGCATTAGGAATTTATAGCCAACAGCCTCTGTTTTTATTGTTTTTTTAAATAAATACATCACTTTCTCTTGTTTTTTGATTAGAGCGACGATTTAAGGTTGCGTGGTCCCCCTGGGGTTTTCTGGCAAACTGACACATTTTCACTTGAAAACAACATGAAATATTTTTTACTGAACTAGATACTAGATCTAATGTATTTACAATAAGCTGACTTTCTGACTTTTTTCACAGGGTTCAGGTAACGTGATTCTCCAAAGGGCTGTAGACGGGACTCCCCTTCAGTGGTTTGTAGCCGAGGATGCTGAAATTGTGAGCCAGGTGTAGCTGATGTGCCTAAAACCCCCTGCAGTATGATGACTCATTCCTTTTATTTATTAAGTCTTTGGACTCTCTGTGAGATTGTTTGTTGACATAATGCAGAAAATGTGGACCTGTTGGTATCACTGATTAATTTAATGTAAGGTGGTATGCCAGTTTTATTTATCTGACTCTGTTTGGTAATAGATTTGAGGTGAATTGAATCTGATACAGTTTCAAAGCTTATTTCAACAAAGACCATAAACTTGCTGTTATTTGAAGACCTTCTTTTGTGGCTGGAACACATTTTGCACATGCAGTTCACCCGCAGTAGATTTAAAATAGCTTTCCTCACTTCTAATATAATTTTTGACTTATATTCTATATTTATTATTTAAAGACCCCCCCCCTTCCTTTGCAACATAGACATTTCACTAAAACTATGATACGCCACCTATGAGCACGCACAGCAATGAGTTTTTAAAGGTATATGTGTAGATATACATAGTGAAATCTGTCTGGTAATGACGTGAAGTGAGCTGAATCTTAACATTTGAATCTTGCTTATTAACTCCTATTAACCACTGATGCCTTTAAGGGCAGTTTTGGTGAAATTTTTCACTGCAGTATGGTGTTTTCTTACTAACCGAGTGATTGTATCAGTTTTGATATGTTTTGTATATTTATAATAAAAATATTACCAAAATGACCCGTCTGAGTGTACCCCGCCTCTCGCTTTATGAAAGCTGAACTGGATGAGCGGCAGAAAATGGATGGATGGATGTTACCAAAATGTATGATTCCCTGTGACAAACACAATAAACGACCAAAAGCAGGCCATCAAAAACCATTTTATGTTTGTTTACAAAGAGCCTTCAATTGACGACACACTAATTCACACGAAACGCTGAATACTGCGTATCATGAAACTACCACAAGAAGTAACTCAGTGTTACGACACAGAAAATCACAAACGTGCACAGGAGAACCAGCCGGCAGCGCTGCAGCCAGTGAGCCAGAGGATGTTGCCTCCACCTGAAGAGAGCAGTCGGTCAGTGTTTATCCAGACAAAGTTATCAGAAATAATACACTTTTAAAAAAGAACAAAAAAACATGACGTGTTCACTTACGCTCCCACTGTGGAGATCTGTCTGTAGATATTTGCCATCTTTTTCTCCCTTCCTTTGTTGGATAACACTGCTCTGCCCCTGTGTCTGTGCCGCAAAGTATCCAGAGAGGAGCTGTAAATATAAAAGCACATTCCTCAGTTCCAACCTCTTGAAGCCTGTGATGCTTTTTTTGTTGAGAAAGTTGCTAATGCTGACTTTAGTAAGAGCTGTATTTGTTAAACTAGACACAGGCCCCAGGGCCAGCAGCAACCAATACCAACACAAAACGCTTCAGAAATCGGTCAATACTGCAGGCTGTTGTGTGCCTCTCAGTTAGTCCACTTCCTCTGAACAGTGCCATACTTTTTGTTCGGAGTCTTGTTGTTGTTCACTGGTTTTGATGGGGGGCTCTCTAGGGTTAGGATGGGAGCGGGGCCTGGAAGAGCTTCTGATGGAGTTTCATCTGGATCGTGTGGCCTGAAGTAAGACATGTTCGTGATAAATGTTACCATGAAGTTAGGATACCAAAAAATATACCTGTTGGCTCTAGTTCACCTGTCCTCCACTGAGTAGCTGTCGTCCTTGGTCACGAAAGAGCAGCTGGACTCTGAGCTCATGGAGGGAGACGGGCAGGAAGGGATGGCCTTCTTGCTGGAAGAGAGACGTTTTCTGGAGTCTCGCTTTTTCCTAACCTAGAGACAAAGAAGACACTCCCTGTGGTTTATGGCTGATAACATGAGAAGAAAGCAGGAAGGTTTATTCAGGAAACCTCTTTACCTGAGTTTCGCTGGAAATTACTGATACACAGACCCTTCTGCGTACATGCTTCTTGTTAAAAAACACAAATAAAAGGCAGAGTGAAGTTCAAAAGATTGGTTAAACCTACATTAGATGCTACAACCATCCAAACATCTGCATACCTGCTGAGGATCTTTCTTTATGTTGTCACTTTCGTCTGGATCTACAACAATAAATCCATCGATTACTCAAAGTTTGCACACAACCGCAGAAGAAGACAGAGAACAAGAAACAGGCCAATGATGCAGAAACCTGTGGAGGCTCTGGGATCTGTGATGTTTCTGCAGGAGTTCTGCCGCTGCTGCATCATCATCCTCCTGGCTTCTTCCAGCTCAGCTAGATTTCTGTCATATCGCCTCCTCAGGCGCTCCACGTGAGCTACCATGACTTCCACTGCTCTACTCACTCGAGCCTCCTGAACAAAGCAGAAAATAAAGAGAAAACTCCTACTCCTAGTGCTGGTCCAAACACTGGTAACACCTGTTTTTAACTGAGCCTGACCCACAGTGCATGAGCGGAGGGGCCTCGGTGTACCTGATGCACGGCACCGAGCACCTCTGCTGTGTTAGAGATCCGTTCCACGGTGCCTCCGAGGATGTCCAGGGACAGCTCCAGCTTCTGCAGGATCTTGCTGCGCTTGCTGTCCAAACACAGGCTCTTCAGTATCTGAAATCCCACAGGATCACACTTGTACCTGCACCCTGTTGGGGCCAAAAACACTCACTTCAGATAGCCTGTTACATACAGTACCTCCAGGGTCTCCCTGCCTCTGCTCAGCTCTAGCTGGATGTTCTCCTCAGCCAGGTTACGGGCGTGCTCCTCCGCCTGCAGCCTCTGCTTCAGGGTGTACTGATCACAGCGGAAAGACATGGCGATCTGAGAGAAAGCCGTCTAGGAGAATAAACAAAAATATAACGACTTCATCTAAGTTCTCAGTGTCCTCCTGCATTTCAGATACCTGTGGCTCTGCCTGGTGTTCAGATTTAAGGATAAATAAACTTTAATGAAGCCGTAGCTGTTCAGAAATAAAGAAATCTTGAACTTATAATCAAATAACCCACATCCTGTATGTAAATTTTCAAGTGCAGCACATTAAAAACCAACATTTTGAGTGAATTTAATGAAGGGGAAGTGTAGACTACTTACCTCCAAATCCTTCTCCGACATCTCTACACTGTTAGGAAACAAGAAGTCTGACAGTTTGATATCACTTCTAATTCAATCTGGCGGTTATCATTTGGTTGTATATGTACGTATGAATATCACCTTTTGAGGCCGACACGCTCTATGATGGGCAGCTCGCTCCAGCTTGTGATTGGCGGCTCCTCTTGGCTAGTTTCTGTTAAAAAGTTCAAAGTGATTTAGAAACTTTTTTAAACCTTTTAAAAAATTATTATTCTTAAGCCATTAACCTTCCTCGCTGTCGTCACTGTCCGGCATGTTGGGCAGGTTGTAGCTGCTTATCTCTCCCTCTGGCTGAAAACATTTGAGAGACATTATCACCCCTCTGAGGTGTTAAATGACTGGTTTAAGGAACAGGTAAGAGAGCTGGTTAGACTCACCTCAGCGCTCATTACTGCGTCAGCCTCTTTCTTCACCAGAGTTAATCCAAATGTCAGAGAAAGCCTGATTACAGTATTCAGATTCACTTCAGAGTTCACAGTGGACTCTTCATCATTTGTGAAAGCACAAAAATATTCTTACGGGTCAGTGTTTGGCTCATTTATTCCTCGGCCTTTCTCCTGTCCTGAGAATAGATAATCCTATTAAGAGATCCACAGTCAGACCAGAATAGGATGACTGCCCCAAGAGGCTCATGGGAAGCTGTGTTTTTGTATGTGGTAAATTAAAACTATGTTGTACCACTTAATAAATCAAATGTACCAATTCCACAGTTGACCCTGCTTCCATACTATATAATACACCATGTTACACTACACTCTATAACATCTTGTAGAAGCAAAGGAAGTAGCTTGGTCACTTAATCTCATGAATAAATAATTGGGTTTTAAAAGCTTCAACAGGACAGGACACAAGGGTACAGGGGTCCCATGAGGGGATTACATAGGTCAGGAGCCGTAGATCTTATTTCAGTCTACATACACATTTGTGATCTGCATCAGTTGAATATTAGACCTTTATTTATCCAAGGCCATTAGAGGACAGTTCAAGCTCAGCCCAAAGACTGTGAGGAAGATAAGATGGTAACATAAATTAATTTGAATAATTAATTTGCAAGAATATTTATTTATCAACAAGTCCGTATAGTGTAAAGTATGAGTGGCAGTGCATGGAGCAAGCGAAGGAAAGAAACTTCGTAAGCACACTGTAGACGAGCTGGTCAGAGCCAGGGGAGCCAGAGACAGGAAGGAGGGAGCTTTTTATACATAGGGCCCAGGTCCAGCTAATGCACGACAAAGGGCAGACCAGCAGAGACACCTAATACCCATCCACTAAATATTTGGGATGAATACCCAGGCTCACTGGCCTGGGTTGGTGGTTCAATCCCAGGGTCCTCTGGTATGCCTGCTGACGCATGCTTGGACAAGGTACTGACCCCTGAGTTGGCCCTGATGTGTTCATAGAAGGGTGCATGTTGAGGGGAGAAGTTGATGGTGGAATGAGGCCGATAGCACAAGGTCCTTTAAGGGGTCAAAATAAGTGTAGAAAAGCGTCAATCTATTTTATCCCAGCCTCATTGAAATCTTTGTCATCCCAAAAGATAAACCCTGCAAGTTCTATTAATCATTTTAATGTCTTTAAGTCATGATAACTTTCAAACTCTCTCTAGGCATGAAAACCTGAGCCCCTTCCTGTGATTTCTCCCAAAACCTGAATTTCACATTTTGAGGGGCAGAGCAGGTTTACATTATACAGACTAAAGTTACCAGAGTAACCTAACTATGTATTACACTGTTACGCACATTTCATAAGTGAACTTCAGATATTATCAGTTAGTGATACAAGACCTCAGTAATTAAATTTAAAAAATAAAAGCTCAGAGCAGCCAACTTTGGAGAATCTCCACTTTTATTAATTGAAAAACTGTATTTATTTAGTAGAGACGCTGGGGTTTGCCCATGGTGCTCTTGATGTAGAGGGCACGCACGTTCTGCCAGTTCTTCTTCAGCAGCGACACCAGGAAGTTGACAGCCAGGTGGATGTTGTACACAAGCTCGTCTTCTGTCATCTTCACATGTCCTACGGCCACAGCCAGACAGAGCACCTACAACGAGCAGCAAGGTTACTCCACACTGATCAACTTCTTCAAACCAAGTGTTAGACAATGAAACCATAAAGCCAGGGAGCAGCAGAACACACCTTCTTCATCTGGAATTTGATGGTGGACTTGACCTCATCCACCTTCGTGTTCAGGTTCTCATTGTGGGTGAGCAATGAGGGGAACTTGCCGGCCTTGTTCAGCCCAGGACCCAGGATACGAGGGATCTGCTTGATCAGAGACTCAGAGGCCAGGAAGGCGTCGTACTTCTTGGCTGGAAGAGGAAGAAACAAGCACGTTAGGAAGCCTTGACAGACGTTGGTCACAGATGAGGCGTTTTGTATGTAATCTTGTGGACACCGTACCGAGCTTCTTGACCAGCTTCTTGTTCTTGTTGAGCTTCTTCAGAGCCTCGATGTCCATGTGTGGCATGTCGGCAGCTTTGGCCTCGTCGCAGTGCTGCTGGTCTCCCAGGATGCACACGGAGAACTTTGGCCTGGGGAGAGTCTTCAGCCTGCATGTCAACAAAACATTTTAGTGACTGTGCTCACAACTACATTTCAACCTCTGAGAAATAATCATCAACTCATTCAACATGTGATGATATAATTTGACCCTTCATGAGACCACCTGACTTTACTGTGGAGTAGAAAAAGTCTTACCCATACCACCACAGGGGCTGGCGTCCAGCTGACCAGGTAATACAAAGCAAATTGGTCGGCATGAGGGCGTGAACTTATCAGCTCAGCCACTCAAAGCCTCCCCTCATGTTTTAAGACCCAGGGTAGGGGTCCGTCTGCTTCACCTTCCCCAGCAAAAAAGCTGAGTAAGCTCAGTCAGACTACCCAGAGTACTTCTCCATGTCTGCTCCTGGCCTGTCTGGACTTTGAGTTTTCATGAGTTACGTGGCCATTAAACAGGCCACTGTGATACTCAGACAGGGCTGGAGGCGCACAGGGAAAAGGGTGGGTGAGACAGTAAAAGGTCGAACCTGACAGTGCCGGAGAAACGCTTGTCCTTCTGGGGATCATAGTTTTTCAGGCTGATCTGAAGCTCCACTGACTCCACAAACCTACAAAGAGATGACAGGTTACACACACGTCCTTTATTTTCAGAATTACACTTTATTCATTGGCTATCACAGCTCTTCGGATCTGCTTACTTCCTCGGCTTGGCCACGGAGCCCTGCAGGACCTCCTTCACGGCTTCATACAAAGTATCCCTGGAGACCTTACTGTAATGTAGAAAACGTCAGAAAAAAAGTTAATGTCACTACAACTACCAGCAAGAGAAATAAGACCGCTAATGATGCTAAAGCATAGCGCTAAAAAGTCACCAAGCAGCCACAAAAGTCGTGAAAAAATATGTTTCCGTTATTTATGAGCATTAAACTAAACGGTAGAGATTAGATGAAGACTGTAAATATAGTTTAAATATGCGGATGACGACGGATTACATCTGAGAAACTTAGCGCGCTGACGGTACACCGGCAGATGAACCGGTCCCGTGCCGCACCTTTAACGTCAATTAACTACATCATACAATAAAATATAAACAAAGTCGGACAATTTTACGACTCTATGTATCTAGAAGAATAACACAATAGAGAAAATCACGTTTAAAATGAGGTTTTTAATCATTTATTGGAAAGAAATGTGGCCTGACCTCATCTTTGCAGCTCGTCCCTCTCGTCGTGCTACGCTGGAAAAGGAAATGACGTAGGACGTTACGCGACATAAAGGCGAGCCGTGACGCCATCAGAAAGCGCGAACTTTTTTCTCTCTTTTTTTTCCCAGTAAAATAAAAACATATATATCATAAAACAAGCAAACATAAAAATATTTGTTCAATTACAATTGAAAATGTTGCGTCCGTGAAAAAACATACATAAAAAATAAAATACATGTAAAACTATAGAAGGATACTTACCTACTTGAATATTTAGCTGCATAATAGTTGCATAATTCAGCTGTCTTTGTCAAATTTTGTCATTACAGTTTTTGAGCTGTTGTAAATTATGATATTAAAAGTTACGATCTGGCTGTTTCAGGGGATTTTTGTTGTTCCAAAATTACAATCCTGTGAAAAACCTAATACACCTTGACAATTTCTGTAGGAATAAAGAGTGTAAATGACAACCAAGTGCTGGTAATCAAATGCACTTGATCGAACTCACTTATAAAAGTCAGTTTGCTGGTGTGGAGCATTTAGGTATGTTAAACCAAACAACGTATCACCACAAACACCTCATACCAGCTGCCAACCACAGTGGTAGTGGAGTGATGATCTGTGCTTGTTTTGCAGCCACAGGAGCCTGGGCACCTTGCAGTCATTGAATTGACAATGAACTCCTCTGTATACCAAAGTATTCTAGAGTTAAATGCGAGGCCATCGGTCTGACAGCTAAAGCTTGTCACAAATTGGGTCATGCGACAGAACAATGAGCTTAAACACATCAGCTAATCTGTAACAGAATGACTGAAAAAGAGTCAAGATGTTGCAATGGCCCAGTCAAAGTCCAAAGTTCAACCTGACTGAGATGCTGTGGCAGGATTTTAAGAGAGCTCAATGAAGTAAAGCAACTTTAAAAAAAAAACAGGGGGTCAGTGTTCCTCCACAATGTGAGATTTTGATAAAGCAAAAAAAGCAGAATGCCTTTAAGTTATTGCTGCTACAGGTGGTTCTAGAAGCTACTGAATTACAGGGTGTGCATAGTTTTTCACAGCGCTGCTTACAGCCTGTGAAAACGTTTTGATTTGAAAGACCATATGCTGCTTTAAAACAATTGATATATTATATATATTTGGTACGAATCTCACAAATCTTTTGGATTTTCACTTGGATTCTTTTAGTAGTTCTATTTAGTAGCTCTACTTTTTAAGACCATGTTTATTAAATATAACTGGAAACATGACTGCCACAAACACTGCTAAGATGAAATGTATATTAAATAGCAAAATAAGCAATTAGAACAAAATTGTGCAATTCAACAGACAAAAATAAATAGATTTTTAAGGTGTTGTAAGACATTTTTAGGCAACCCAGAAGTTTGAATGATTTTTTTTAACCTATAAAAAATGGAGGCTTTAAAAATGAATACAATTAATTGACATTATGATCTAATCCACCCATCCATTCATCCTATCTTCTCCTTATCCAAATTCAGGCTGTGGTGACAGCAGGTTATGCAGGGTCCTTCTTCCCAACAACACTTTCCACTTCTACATGGGGATCCCGAGGCTTTCCCAGGTCTGAAGACATAAAAAACATGCAACAAATTTGAGGTCTACCCCAGGGTCTCCTTCTAGTTGGGTGTGCCTGGAAACCGTCCAATTGGAAGCCCCCATGAGGCATCCTAACCAGATGTATAAGCCAACTCAATGGACCCAGTTATATTTATAATAATTATAAATAAAAATAAATACCATATAAATAATAATAATAATAAAACACAATCAAAATGTTTGCCAAATAATTTTTTGCCTTCCCAAAGCTTTCATGCTATATTGCAAAATAAAAAATTGCAAATATTTGTACAGACTGACCAGATGAAAGTCGGCAGGTTACATTCATAATTCAGTATCAATTTTGTCCTAATACTAGACTGAGTTAGATTTATGGGTGTGTTGTGCTCAGGAGTGCAAGGATTATCATTTAGGAATAGTTATTGTAAGACCTGTGAACAATCAGAATAATAAAAAATAACATCAGCCCTGTCAGACTGGTGAATTAAGATTCTTTATTGACAGTTTAAATTATTTACACAGGTTTTTTCAATGTAAATTAGGTGAAAAGGTGGTGAGGTCACGTGTCTGCGATCCGTTTCAAAGCAGCTTGTAGAGACTTCTTCAGGAAGGTCTCATTTAACATCAGGCAGCTGGACAAGGAGTGTTTGTGTGCAGCACTCACCTGGAAATGCAATCATTTATACGCAGAAGGTTATCACACACCATTTCATCCACTGTACACACATTATCTGTGATCCCAATCTGCATACTTACATGAGTGCTGTATTTGGTGACTACTGTGAGCATCATTTTTGCAAACTTCACAGACTTTGTGAAACGAGGAGCCTGACTGACGAGCTGTTCTGTGAACTGTGTGAAAAGTTCTTCATTCAGGACAGGCTGTTGGGTGGGTGGGTGGG
>VUQG01019318.1:19244-31149 GCA_015106755.1 Etia nguti | reverse complement strand
ACACATTTAGGCAGAAAAAAAAAAAAAAAAAAAAAAAAAAATTCACATTTTAAAAAAAAAAAAAAAAAAAGTATAGCATCATATTTAAGGAAGTATATTTGCAGAAGTTCAAAATGAAATATAAGATCCTCCTATTTTGACCTAAACTTCACAGCCCCTGAGCTAAGCTAATGGTCACACATCAGTCCTGGCTGTAACACAATGGGGCTAGAAATGGATAACACTTCTCTGCTGGTATAATGCAGCGAGAAAAAGTTGAAAATCTGTTCTTCAAACGGTGCATGTCTGTCATGACACATACCGCCTGGTCCGATCGGCCGCATCAGTCTGTTCATCTGGACATTCCAGTGTTTGACGTTGGTGCTCGCCTGGCGAAGTTTCCTCTGGGCGGCCTGCCAGAGAAGAAGAGTTTAGCGGTTACTGATAAACAAGTGAACTGACGGTCTGCAGAAAAGTACCCAGAAGAGCCACTAAGACGTGAGCTCTCTTCCTTTCTGCGCTTTGTTTGTGATCTGATATATAAACAAAGTGCTGTTGGCATTTTAACCGCCTACAACTGGTCAATTTATTAAAAAGTTAAACTGTACTGAGATGCAAGGTTTAAGGTTCACTACTGCCACTCTCAAGGCCAGACTTTGTCAAATAAAATAAAATATAATGAAAGTATTAAAAAGACAGAGTAGCCACTACTCCACAAGAGGAAAAAAATGAGTGTCCTGTTTGAATCCTGTTCATAACTGATGTGCTTTTGAGGGACTGATCATGATGGCAGTCTGTTTAGTCTCATTAAAGTCTGTGCCGTCTGGCATCCTGTCTTGTCATCATGAAGTTCAAATTTATACTTGCAGCGCTTCCTGGTTATCTAACTTTATCTGATGACTAGGAACTGTGATGGGTGGGTGGTTTTTTGGTTGTTTTTTTTTTTTTAATTAAATTTTTTTTTGTAGCTTATGAGATGCTTTTGTGTGTTGTTTTTATGCGCCTATTATGAACTTCTGTTTATTGGTTCGGTGTCAGATTGTCTGTGATTCTTCTGACAGGACAGCCTCTCGCTGATCTCATCAACACGTTCTGTGGTGATTTATTTAAAAACGACAAGCGGCAGAAGCTCGCTTCTTTCTTCCATGTTGAGGCGGTCTGCAGTTGTGGCCTGAGGGGTATAAGCTTTGATAACATGCTGTAACTGAGTTACGCGGTCAGTGTCAGCGTTTCTACCTACCACAACGTCCTGGTCAACTCTGTGCCGGTTGGCTCGAACCTCCTCCAGCTGTCTCTGCGCCTCCTCCAGGGCCCGGGATTTGGCCTCCATTTCCTGCTTCAGCTCCTGCTTCTCCCTCTGTGTCTTCACGATGTACTCCTCCTGTTCCTCCTGCAGGGTCATCAGGGCCTTCATTTTCTCCTCCTCCTCAGCCAACAACCTGAGCATGATGTAGAATGCAAAGAAGTTACACTTTGAATTGATCATTTGTAATTAATGCAGGGGGCTCGTCAGCGAGGTATTTTGGACCTGGGATGGGATAAATCGAGAGTGCAATGACAATGGTCTAGGTGACTGCAGCGTTAAACAACTTCCTCTCTTTTCAGCTCAACTTCCTCAGGAACATAACGCAATGTGAACTAATTCAGCAGCCGAGTTTAAAAACTGCTGCTTGCACACAACACAACCTCCACCACCCTGCGCTAAGCTTTTGGCACTGTACGCCTGGCTAGCTGCTTAAACAACTTTACCCTGCTTGAGCATAGCGGAAGGCCTCCTCATCCAGCCTGGCTTTAATCTCTTGTTGCAGCGCCTCCTCCAAACGCTTCTGCATCTCCTCCAACTCCTGGATCCTCTTCCTCTGCCTCTCTGCTTCCTCCTCTTTCAGAGCCATCTCTGCCTGCATACTGACTCGGGCCTTGTGACACACAGAAAGAAGCAAGTTAAAGTCTGCCTGCATCTTTATGCTTTTAAAATCTTTCATTCTTTGTCTCCATGCTCACCTCCTCAGCCTCACGGAGCTGAATCTCCAGGGCACGCTGAAGCTGTTCGTGTTGCTGGCGCCTCCTCTGCTCATCCTGCTCCAGGAGGGCCTGAGCCTGCTTCTGCGCCTCCTTCAGGAGCTCTAGCTCTGCCAGCTTGCGCTCCCGTTCTTCCTGCAAGGCCCGCAGCCTCTGCAGCTCCTCCTCCTTAGCCTGTCGCCTTTTCTCCCGAAGCTCACGCTGTTCACGTCGCTTAAGCTTCAGATCTTTGTGGAGGGATTTCTTCCCCTCCACATGCAGCCTGATTGCCGTTTGAATGGCTGCAAAGAAAACACTGATGTTTAAAATCTAAAAAAATGATTAAAGATTTTAAAATTGATCTGAATTAATGAACGCGAGTCTCTTTTAACCTGTAGTCCACTCCTGTCTCTGTTTGGTGTCCGACGCACTCATTTCATACGTCTTGGAGAGGGTTTTAAGACAAAACATGCATCTCTTCCCATCTCGGTCTGGCAGCACCTGTTCAAAAAGGGAACACCCAGTTTATCTGTTAATACTGAGTAGTAAACTGTGAATGGTTTTGCAAAACATCAATTATAGGAAAAGGACATTTTTCTAACCACTCTCAAAGCTCAAACATCTGCTTCCTATAATACAACACAATTTCAGTAACTGAGTGTTTCCTTTGAAGTATCACATGCTGTGTGAAGTGATGAACTTATGACTCAACTAGTTATTCATGCAGGGAATTTATATTGCCAGGATTTTTGCAATATTGTGGTCTACACTTATTCCAAGTCACCATTATAATTTTCATAGATTGATCATAATCTGAGCTGTACTTTAAATGTCTTTTATAAACACAATGAGTCATCAGTCACGGTCCAGGCTGGAAATAATATGCAAAAATCTATGCTCGTGATTTTTCAAAAGAATCCACTTGCAATTAGATGTTCCAGTTAAAGAGATGAGACAAGAGGGGGTACATGAAGGTGTGACCCATGCTTCGATCACAGTAATTTCCTTAGGGATTTATAAAAAGCATAAAGAGAAGCAAGAAAATGTTACAAAAGCTTTGCTAGAGGCCTCAGTATTTAATCAGTCCACAATAAAATACAAGGCAGACTCTAAATGAATGGAGGAATATCAAGAGTGTTGCTACACTCTCTGGGGTTCGGAATGCTGCGGTGAGAACAAACCTGAGTATTTAGAGGTGAAAAGGGCAGCTAACAGCAAAGCACCTGCACAACTCTCATTTCCTTAGTTAATGTGTCCAATGCAGCAATAAGACAAAACAAAAGTAGTATTAACCCTCTGAGGTCTACATCATCTACACAGGTGATAACCCTAACCGTACCAGAACCTCAAATATTAGAGAAGGCCAAAATGGACTTAGTGGGGGGGGAAAGAGAGTAGTTTACCATGTGTGTCATTTACAATTGTTACTTTTCTTCCTTAACTGTAAAGTAAAGGGGCTGTTTCCACCGCTGAATTTCTGAAACTGAAAATTTAACCTTTTTTTTTTTCCATTACTGAAAGAAAAAAATTGAAATTTCAAGGCTATTAAAACAATTTTTTCAGATAATGTCCCACAAATCTGACTTGTAGTTAATTAAACATACAGATATAGGAGTCTAAATTACAGTTTTAATGAGACCCAGCTACAGGGAGGCCACAGGTCAGTGTACTCCTAATGCCGATCCAGAGACCTGATCAAAGGGGAAACCTGTATCAGGTAGGCCATCAAGTTTTTGCCAAATCAAACATGTGGTTCATCACGAAGAAGAAGAGAAATAATTAAAGGACACTATAAAGCTAACAAGTGCTAAAACAAACTGATGAGTCATCATAACGAGACCCTGTGTCGTCATTACATTTTGGCTTTTCTGTACCTGGTGCTTCATTCATGCTTAATAAAGTGTTTCGTGCTTTATCGTGTTATTCTGTGAAATAAACCCTCATTAGTCCTCATATGAGGAAATACCTTTTGTTAACAGCTGATTCTTAC
Source organism: Etia nguti (assembly GCA_015106755.1). NCBI lineage: Eukaryota > Metazoa > Chordata > Actinopteri > Cichliformes > Cichlidae > Etia > Etia nguti. The sequence continues at coordinate 27,182 of VUQG01019318.1, read as the reverse complement.
TGTATACTTATCAAGTCCAACTAATCTCAAATGGCAAAGAAAAATTAAAAAAAATGCATCTTAAAGAAGAGCTCATGTTTCTCGGGGACAACCTGTGTATTCTGTTATAAATCTGGGGTGACGCTGCGTGGACTGCTGAGACAAACGTGAACTTTCATGCAATGCGGGGGGAAAAAGGGCACTGCACACCCACACTGAAACCTCCTCCTAATTGCAAAGCACAGTAGGTGGAGTATAGCTCATCATCATAGTTTGGGGCTGCTCTACTTCGCCATGATTAACGCCACAATGAGTTGCACGTGTGGAAGTCCAGAAACTGAAGGTGACCTGTCAGCAAATGGTCTGTGGCATGAGCTCAAGAGGGCTGATCAATCAAGACATCCCAGAAGTGTTGCGATATTTCATGAACAGCAACAGGAAGCATGCGATGGATGTTGTGACTGCTGAAGGGGGATCTACAAGTTACTACATTCAGGAATTCACTTACCCTTTCCCAGCCTGCTCGGCGAATAATTACTCAGAGCCGATACAAGAATAGATCTCATTGCGCTTTTAGTCATCTTTGACTGTAACTGGGATGAAATTCAGACCACATTTTATGAGCAATCAATGCAGAGAACCTAATAACGCCAAATGGTTTACAATTTCCTTCTTGCAAGTGTATCACTCAGTATGCTAACTAATAACTGAGTCCGTGTCCACACGAAAAGCGACCAAGACGCCTTAAATAGCAACCGCTACACTCTTACCTCTGCTTCACATTCGGTTAGGAGTCAGGCTAGCACACTAATTGCCTCAGTTCCCTTGAGCTCTGTGAGATTTGTGAGGAAATCTTGTTTTGAATATGACCCATGGCAAGCTTCAGTTTTCAGTCTGACCTTGTTTCGTTATGACACTCAAAATATGAAGCAGTGCCAACGTAAGCAAAAGGACTGGAGTAGAAAGATTTTGGATTTTGCAGTTATTTACTTCCTTTTATGAAAGGTAGTTTAGTCATTTGAGAGAGGCTCGGTGTCTTTTGGGATTTCTCAGAAGCTCTCGCCTTTGTTCATCCCGCATCTTAAAACAACATCATGAGCCACTGAGTAAAAGAGACTGGTGGGATTATTCAGCAACATTTCACGTTTAAATTTCTTCTCTTTATAGCTTGTTTATTAATATCGACATGACTTGTACTAATCTAACTGTGAGTAATTACTTTAAGGCATTAGGGCGGTCTCATAGTTTTTTCTCTCAGACTCAAAAAAAAATTTCTTCGCTCTCGTAAACATGAAGCGATAATTTTGAGTTAAATGCAACTGAAATATATAAACTTAAAGGTCAATCATTGAGGAAAACATGCTTGGTATAAACTGAATGTATACCAGTCATTACATTTAATTTGACCAGATTCCAGGGTCTTGCTGGATTTTTTGCTTGCTCCCCTTTTTTTCGTCTTGTTTCACTTTTGGAGGGACAGGATTTCAAATTTTCTAGTACATTACAAGTTAAATTAAAGATGAGGGGCATGATAAAAAAATAAAACTACAAAAATATCTTAGCGTAGCCCCTTGGGGAAGTCCCTGCCCTACACTGAGAACCACTGCCTGAATGTCATTTAAGCTCCTGCTTGAGTGTTTCTGCTGTGGAGATTTTGTTATTAAGAGTTTCTGTAGCTGTCACAGATGATAATCCAGCTGGTTACCTCCACGCAGCAGTTCTCATCCAGGGCTATATTGCCTTGGCAGTCCTTGCGGTCCTCTCCGGTGTAGTAGGACAGGTTGCTCGGCTTTAAGGTGAACCACCGTTCCTTCCAGTTTCTCCTCAGCTGGCCTTTTTTCCATAGATAACCCTGAACACAGCCAAACCGACACACAGATCACTGAAATAAATCTCACCTGGGAGGAACAAAAACAGCCTTCTGGAGGCACATCAGTTTCCTACCTCTTTGAGGACGTCACCAACTATTTCCCTGTACACTTCCTCTATAGCCATGCTGATGATGCTCGCATCGATTCCTCTGGTTACCTTCCCGGAGTTCATCATCTCTAGAAACATCCAAACAGTAATTCCACTCTGCTGCACTGAGTCTTGAGAGAAGAAGTCCTCTAACTCGACACAGTTGAACTCAATACTCATAGCCATACATATTTTCTTGAGGAGGTACTCCACCTGCATGGATAGAGAGAGTATTAATAACTCATTTGGACTGTCCGTGCATGCTGTGCTGCACTCAAGCAAGCTATGTATTATATCAAGCATCTTTGTGCTAAGGAGTATTTAAAACTGAATGTACCATATTTAGTGACCATCACCTGCTTATTAAGGGCTTATTCACAGCAATGCTTTAATATTACTTTGTTACTACACTTTTATTTGTAGTTTTGAATCCTTCTGCTTAAAACACAACCGCAAAAATTTATCTAACAGTGTCGCTGAAAGCAGCTTTTGCTATTTCGCAATAAGGCTTTCTCTAGTAACAGTATAACCTCACGGTAGCACTGGCTACACCACAGAGTGCTTTGCACGGTGGCTGGTGTGTAAAACATGCTCCAAAATAAAACTGGATAATGCTTTCTTAAACCGAGGGCGACAGAAACGACCCTGCCCTTGAAAATATGGGGCTTTCTCTTGGCAGCGGCTATGAAGAATACACGACAGGAAACCAAAATGAGACTTTGCAAGTGAGAAACAAGCCCACACTGCTGCATGACATGAGCACCATGTTCCATGGTGGCAAGAAACAAAGTTTCAGCCGGTGTACTCGGTGTTTGTAAAACATCCAACAGCATTTTTAGGTCAAAGATGACTGACTGCAATCTCAGACTTTAACAACAGAGCGCAGAAATGTTGAGTATCTGCGGGTCTAAGTTTGGAAACGGGTTTCTTTTGCCACACAGACTTGTGATTTTTCTTCTTTCGGTTAGATTTTCAATAAAGTAAACAATGCATCGTACTAATGATAAGAGCAGTATTTTAAAATCAGCCAGTGGTTGCTGGAGCTAAACCCACCTCATCGGGAACCATAACCAAAGGGTACTTGTCCTCAGAAAGAAAATTAAACAGGCACCAGAGACGAAAAGCATCTTTCTCTGGCAAAATGGTGCTGCTGCTTCTGTCTGGCTGGTAGTTTTTCTTTGCAGTAAGAGTCCAGCAGAGCTCGTCTACGTTTTCCTTAATAAAAGAACCTTCCACAACCTACAACGACACAAAACCAGGGGTTTAAAAAAAAGCTGTCTGAATCATTAAACACATGGGGCTTGCAATATGCTGAAATAAACTGAGCACACTTGTTTGGGGTTTTTTAATCACCTTATCCAGGATGTATTTGTTGAGGTAAGGCATATAACCCTGACTGGAAACTGGGCCATCATCGTCATCCCTGAAGTGCTCCTCCAAAGCCACGGGGTCATGTGGGATACACAAGACTGTGCACAGGTTGTGAGACAATACCTGATGGATCACAATATAAGGATTTTTTTTTAAAAACACTGAAGCAGAAAGTCATTTTAGTTCTCGTTATCCAACACAGGACTGCACAAACTGTTTTATTTGTTGTCCTGTGAGGCTGCTAACTGCCTCTGCCTACAGATAAATAATTAAGCACCTGAAAAAAGAGATTACACGTGATGACTTAGGAAGGATAAAACTTTGTGTAGAATATAAAAGCTAAGTGGCATGATGTATAACTATATATAGCTGGCTGCTGAATCAGAAAATAAAGGCCAGTGAAGTGTTTAAGGAACTGAACTTTTAAATTTCTGCTGCATCGTTTTTTTGTTTTTTTTTTAAATGTGTTTGCTCAAATATGGAAAAAAAAAAAAGAGAGTCACCAGAGTCAGCAAGAAGCTTAAGTTTTCGAGGAAAGCTGCCTGGCAAACCGTTCAGACGCACTGGTTTAAGAGTGGAACGACATCAGTAAAGCAATGAAACTGTTTTAAAGTTTAAAAAGATGAAAATCGAGCTCAGGAAAACATCTCCAAGTTATATTAGAAACTTCAAGTGTTACACATTACTCTTTGTGAGCAGTGGCATCACTGACAGCATGTCAAAAACAGATTAAAAAAATGCTTTTCCTTCTTGTTCTGTTTCTTCAGCTGAAAGCATGCAACATCTTGAGGTATCGTGCATTTTATCAGACAGCTAGGTTCTCTGTGTGTTGAGCCATAACCACATCCTGTCTCCAGTCTCCAACGCTACAACATCTGTCAGTTTTGAGGCCAAAGCATGCAAAGTGTTTGCCTGCGAGTGCCTCTGAACAGCGCGGTGCCTCTACGAAGGCTGAAGGCACGAGGGGGGATAAGCCCAGTCATGAGGCTGACTCGCTGAGAGCCAGGAGCGCCGGGCGGCACATTCGCAGGAACGTGGAGGTGGCTGGAAATGGAATCTGAGCCACAGCGAGAACGAGTGACATAACAATGAGATCAACGCAACATACAGTAGCCTCGTTTAGGCCCTGCGGAAAGAGACAACGGTCACCAACGTGTTGCCACTTTATCCCTGCTCTCCCTGTGACAATGTTCTTTTTGACGTGCTCGGCCTCATGTTGTGAGCATACTCTATTCAACAGGCTGCTCTCTGGCCCAGTGCTGTGCCAGAGGGTCCCTTTGCACTACAAGCTGGTACATGGAGGCCCAGTGTGAGCACAGCTTGGAGATGAGGGCTCCCATTCATGTACAGACTGAGAGCAAACTGTTGCTCTCGTGCTCTCGCCGGACAGAGGTGCATATTGTGCCCTCTTTCAGCAGCTGAAAGCATTTTATTCAAAATAGGGGGAACAAATTTGTTCCTTGTTGGGCAGTACACGGCTGAAAAAAACTGAGCTTTACACAGGAAATGTTAATGATGATGATGTTTTCTGATGATAAGTAATATCAGACGTTGCACACCATTATTTCCTGACACACAAACACAGAGTAAAAGTAGTAAACCGTGAGATTATATTTGCTTCGTGGTTAAAATTTCTTTCATCTCCTTCACACCCAGCCCGCATGATATAAAATGCAACGAGGTAGGAAACGAGGGTAAACGGCAAGCGATGAGTAAGTTCTCAGGCAGGAAAAAAAAAAAAGTTTCTCTAGTTCCATCTTCCAGGTAGACGATCCCTCACTCACCTTCAGCTGAGACTTGGACACCTTCCCGCTCTTCTCCAGATCCAGGGCTGTGAAACCATACCAGATGGATTTAAGCAGCTCAGACCGCAAGTCCATGTCTGCTGCAGCGTTATTTTCTGGTTTCCTCCTCTACGTCTCTTCTTCTTCCCTCTACTGTTGACACGGGTGACAGGCAGACACCCACGCTGTGCTGCTGCTTTCAGGCAGGCATGGGGCTTTACTGTTCTGCTGGCAGCGGCACCTGCTGGATTACAGCAGTCAGTGATGAAGAGGGAGGGTCTCGCTGTTTACCGCAGCTTTAGATCTTGCCATGCAGTGGCAGAAGCCTTTTAATCCTTAGAAAAATTTAAAAGAAAAAAACTCCATTATGCATTGCCTAGAAATCTACAAGTCTCTTGCTGGGTTAAGTAGCTTACTTATGCACCTGTGCAAAAAGTGTTGCTATTACAGTTTTGTATTTTTAATGTTCTAAAATTATATCACTGATTTACTGAAAATCTCCATCGCCTTCCTGTGCACCTTGGACAGGGAATAGTTTGCCACTCGTTATAAAGGTTTCATTATTCATGTTAGTTATTAGAAGGCCTCCTGGCAGTGCTGCTTTTACTTTCATTTCTCTGTGAAGTAATCTTTCAGTTTGTTTTCAAGGTCCTCCTTATTTGGGTGATACCTGCACTGATGTGTGAACATAAATAAGGCATAAAGAGGCAATTAAATGACAGTGAATGGTAATTGGCCTTGTATGTATATAGCACCTTTCTCTGCAGTTGAGCACTCAAAATACTTTTTACTACAAGTCTCATTCACCCAATTACACACGTTGTTACAGAACTTGTATCAATGTCCAAAGGCTTTCTAACATTCACATGCACACTCACACTGGGATTACATTGGTGGAAACTCGGGGTACCTTCCCCCAAGGATACTCTGGCACATGGATTGATCCACTGACCTTCCAACTGGTACAGGACCCACTTTGTTACCTGAGTCAAGGCCACAGTGCATCTGCAAAACAAATCCAAATCATCACCCCTCCACTGGTCATGTTACCCACTGCTCTAGAAATCTTCTGGTTTGTTCACATATAATTTTGCAAACTGAAGCTGTGTTGCCATGCTCTTTTGAGAGGGAAGAGGCTTTCCCCTGGCAGCCCTTCCAGACAAAGCAGTCTTTTTCTACTTGTTCTGTCATGAACTTTAACCTTTAACATGCTAACGTAGGCCTGCAGAGTCTGAAATGTAGCTCTTAGGTTTTTTGCAGTTTCTCTGAGCACTGCAGATCTGAGCTTAGGGTGAATTTTCAGGGATGATTAACAGATTGATGGGCAGCACAAATTGTTTCTCTAAGATCACTGGATTAGCTTTAGTTAAGTTAGCTTGTCTCCCCGCAACTTTTGCAGCTGTCTTTAAATGTAGACTTCTTGTTAGCGAAGTCTAACTTATATTGCATATAAAACATTAACAAATGCAAATAGCTTGGTAGCTTGACTTTACCTTAGCCCCGTCCAAACTTGAATTTAAGCAAGTATGTAAATTAAAAACAACAACAAAACAAAACAGTAACATCAGTTTATATGGTCCCAGTGATTAATATATATATATATATATATATATAAAATCAATAATATAATATTTCTCATAATTGGTCAAATAAATCAAACTCCACTTACTTCAGCTCTGGCAGTCTATATCCTTCAGCTTTATGTAGATTGCATTATTATTAATAATAATAATAATAATAATAATAATAATAATAGGGTTCTCTGAATTTCTCTACTTTGCAGATAGAGGGAAGCCGCGACAACACGCGGTCACGTGGTAAAACAACTTTCGCGTCGTTACCATGGAGTTGTTTATGAAACTCCATTTCTCATTGGTCGAAGACGTTATCGTGACCAAAGCGCACGCGGCCATTGGCTGATACGGACTCTTATTGCGACCAATGGCAAAGCGCGCTTTTTACAAACTCATGTGAGTCCAGGAAGTTGACAGGCCACTGTTGTGAGAAAGGACGGGGCTAGTGGTTTTTAAATCTGCACAAAACACCCGATAAACCAAAACATTTGGAGCTGTTCTGGTCTGAAATACTTTACTAGATGATCGGAAGGAAGACACGGATACTCGGTTGAATTATAGGAACACAGAAGGTCCGTATGTAGCCAGGCTTGTGATCGGGGTAAAGCTAGCTTCTCTGGGGTAATTTTCACAGGTCAGCACGATGGTTTGTACTGTGTTACTAACAGGCATGCGCTTTTATGATTAGACAGACTTGTTTGAGAACTTTAAATTAGCACGTGTTAACGTTTTAAAGTCTTGTGTGTCTTTTTTGTTGTTGTTGTTGTTTTCATTGCATGTTTGGTGTCTTTTGCCCATCTCCATACTACCCTTGTTATAAGCCTGTTTGATATTTTGGTTGCTTAGCTTTCATTTCTTTCTGTCTTTAGTTGCTTCAGTTGCTCCTCACAGCTTTATCTCCTCATCATGGACTCTTCTTCAGTCCTTCGTCAACAGAGTCAGAATAAAATCCGCAGTGACTTTATGAGGTGAGACTGATGATTTGAGCCAGCAGTTACTGATATAGAATTTAAGAGCTGGGACTTCTTTGGTCTGTCTACAGAAGCGTGTTTATTTGTTTGTCTCATAGTAAAATATACCTTTATAAATCTCAGGTATCAAATCAGTACTGGTATTAAAAATGTCAGGCAGCTTGTTCCTCTCCTGTATCTGCCTCCCATCTTGTCTGGTTTTGTTTGTCCTTGGATCAGTTTTGGATCCCTTTTTTTTTTTTTTTTTTTTTTTAAAAAAAAAACTTTTTTTTTTTTTTTTTTTTTTTTTTCCCACTAGAC
>VUQG01019318.1:8909-19224 GCA_015106755.1 Etia nguti | reverse complement strand
AAATTTGTTTTTTTTTTTTTTTCCTTTTTTTTTTTTTGGTTTCCTTTTTTTTTTTTTTTTTTTTTTTAAAAAAAAAAACCTTTGCATGCTGCCTCTGGTGATTTCCCAGCCTCGAGCTGGGTTGTGTGACAAAGCTGACTGGTTTTCTTTTTTCAGAATGAAGAATGAACAAAACAAAAAGGTAGCGGACCCAAAGCCTTCCAAACCCATGTCAGCATCTCACCTTTCCAACAAAGATATTGAGAACAAAGATCCAGGAAGCTCAGCCATCGGTAAGAAGGCACCTCTGCGAGCAGGTATAAGCAGGCTTCCGGTGCTTGCAAAGTCCCTCCATCTTCAGACTCCCTCGGACTTCAGTCAGTCCCACTGCAGGTGGGAGGAGAAACCTCTGGCTGTAAGTGTCTCCTTTTTATCCTGTAGATTTCCATATTTTTATTTACTCAGGTTAGTCTGATGTGTTTAATAAGCGTTTTCTTTTTTCTGCAGCGAAAAGCGCCGAAGAAAAAGCCACTCACTCGGCCCGTACCTTTTAACCTGTCACAGCCCAAAAGCACAAGAACGGCTGCTGAAAACCAACCTCTGGCTGTCCCAAAGCTTAGGACTCATGTAAACACAAAACCGTCTAAACATCCAACTGCTTTAAACGGCAACAAGGACTCAACCAAAGCTGTTGGGAAGGCTCTCGGAAAGACGACAGAAGATGCTTCCCATCTGTCGGGACCAACTGGGCCTTCCAGCACATTTCAGGCTTCATCTTTGTCCACCGCTGTGTCATCCCTTCCTGATAGTGCTGCTACTTCTGCAGAGCCTGCTCCCAGTGCAGAGGTCTGTTTGAATAGCATGAACCTGCTCAGCCTAAAAGACCATTCAAAAACAGCACATGCTAGTCGGACCACGCAGTGCAATTCTTCAAAAGGTGGTAAGCGTGTTTATTTATCACGTCTGAGGCACAAACTTCCACCTATATTTTGTGGATTATCACTTAAAGCTTGCAGGCTGTATTTTTCTGACTCCTTTAAATCCAGGGAAATCCATTTATTTTGTCTCATGAAAATTAAAATATTAAGAGAGACATTAAGAGAGTTTCTCTTGGGCTTTTTTTCTTTTGTATTTTAGAAAAGGGGGAGAACTTCCAGCCCGACCATGCGGCTTTGCTCAGCATCCTCCGGAACGAAGGAGTCGGCGTCACAGGTCCGGCGCCTACGACTCCGCAGTCCAAACCATATAACTATTTGGTGAGTGGGATTCATAGCGGTGCATTCTTTATCATGCTTTTTTTTTGTTTGCTTGTTTTTAGTGCCTGTAGTTGCAGCAGGTAAACATTTTTTAAAGGTGTCCAATGATCATGTTTGCAGCCCCAGCGAGTGTCGGTCATGAAGAGCCGGCAGAAAGCAGGACCCCCTGCAGGTCAGTGTAAGATGGAGAACACAGATATATATATATATATAGATATACATGTTTATTCTCACGTACTGTGTAAAATCCCCAAGTAAAAATGAGTCTCAATAACTGGGAGCCAATTTTATTCAAACTGAACATCCCTCACATCATATTATTTTAAATGGATTTTGTCTGTACTTTTCTCACAGGATCAGTGAAGTCTGTGCAGTTCTCTCCAGACCCCGCTGCGCTGCAAAGCATCCTCCAGAACGAGGGAGTGAAAGCTGGAGGGCCCTTGGGTGCAACACCCCGAAGTTCAGTCTGTCCACCAAGCAGGGCGACTTCAATCTACGCAGTAAATTTGTGTTCACTTCTGTACTTCCTCATGCTTGTTACATTGTTGTTATTGTTTTTTTGTTTTTTAAGCGCTGCCTATGAAATAATTTCTTCTTTCTTTAGGCTCAGAGAGTGCCGGTTAGAAAAAATCGTCCAGAGGCGACTGCTGTGCCAGCAAGTAAGATGCAGCATTGCTGTACTCATTATCTTCTTAAAACCCCCTTATCTCTTTGTCCTTTTACTCTGATGTGACTTGGCTCTTTTCTCCTGAGCAGCAGCATCAGCAGCACTCAAAGAGACGCCGCTGAACAAATGGACCCCACAGAGAGTCCGCAACACCAGACATCAGCCCCTGTCTGCTATGGTCAGTATGTATTTATTGTATGTTGGCACTCTGTCCAGGTAGCCTGTTGTGTTGTGCACAGTCATCGCCTTGACTCATAATGCTTCTGTTTGCAGAAATGGCATCAGTCGCCGTACGGCACTCCTGGATTCAAGAGTTGCAAAACCAACCTTCAGCCCCGCCAGGAGGTGAGATGGGAAACCCTGACTTAACGTATTATTTTATACCGTTTATTTGTGTGTGGCAGTACCTTTCCAAAAGATGTTCTTAAGTACTTTACATAAATATTGTTTAACTACTAACAACAATCAGGAACTAATCTGAATGAACACATAAAATGTTTTAAGCTAAAAAATCTTTGAGTTTTTGGTTTTAAAATGTTAAGCTACAATGTCAGTATCCCAACTTTGGGAGTCATGAGCAGTGGGGAAGGAGCGAGACGTCCTCAGTGATGTATCACACCCTCTTCATTTTGAATACGCCTCACTAAGCATGTCTTTATACGTTCTAGTATAACTCTGTTGAACAAATCCAGGTGATATATAATATCTAATGGGGTATGATATGGTGTCACTTGCACGTATTTTTGGTTTTACCTCTGTGTCTTTAGTGTTGGTAAGTGAGACGTCTTTGTTGTTGTGGTTTGACAGCTTCCACGAGGCACAAATGAAATTTCCAAATTAATAAATCTAAATCTCTGCGGGCCTCAATAATAATGATAGTGATCAGATTAGTACTGATGGTGTGCTTCGACTTGAGTCCTCAAAGATGCAGGGGGAAAAAATCCAGTTAACGTTTTCATTTCACTTTCACACGTGCGATCCGTTAATCTCAAACCTCGGCTGACAGCACCTGCCTTCCGACTTTCCTCTCGTTTATTGCCAGGGGATTTGAGGATTCAGCAAGGAATAGCGATGAACCAAAACAGGAAAGCAAACTTTAAAAGGTCAGATTACGGTATACGGTTTACAGGAAATGTTCTTGGTGTCAATCCTTGTAAACTGTGTCAGGACAACAAGCTGTGGTGTGACTGCGAATCAAAAGTGTTTTGTGTTGTGTTTTAATAACTCTTCCAAACTCCTCCGATAAATGTTTATCCATCATGATTTAGAGCACCTTATTTCCCAACAGGTCACCACAGCGGACAGGCGCGAATGGTTGATTTGGCACTTATTTTTACCCTCCCATTTATCCAGGCTTGGGATCAGCACTAGGAGTGCGCTACTCCATTTATTTCTGAACCACTACACCACACTACACTAAAAAAAAAGACTTAAAAACAATAAAACAAACATAAACATATTGGACAATAAAGACGAAAAAATGAAATGAGCAAACCCAGTCTGGACTATGATGAAACCAAACTGAATTATAAATAACAATGGAAGTAAATCTTTAAAAATATAAATACATTTCCAAATATAAAACACTTCAACCTCTCGGCACCGCCTTAGGAAAAGAAGCGAAGCAGAAAGAGAGCGCTGTGGCTGATTTGCAAACTTAAATGCCCCGACATAATAAGCAGGAAATCGCATGCATTAAGTTTCCACATCCAAAGTTTTTCTTTATAAAATAACTATTTATGTTGTTTTTTGCTTATGATGGGAAGTGATTAGAAGCCTGTTTTATGAAGGAGGCCTATAAATGAGGTGGGGAAAGGTAAAAAGCAGAGATCGCTCTCGTGGCCTGAGAACACTTGTAGTGTTTTTTTATATCTTAGACAGATTTCTCAACTCAAAACCTGTGAGAGTAAATTCTAACAGTTTTTTTTAACATGGAATAATGACAGATGCGCTATAGATATTAAAAATAAATAAATGAGTAAATAAAAAATAAAAAAATTAATTAAAAAAAATCCTATAACTACAATATATTTGGAGACAAATGCACATTTTATTTGTGTCAGTTACACTTCCTCTGACTCTTTGCAGGAGGTGGTCCAGAGACTGTTTGATGAAGAGGGCGAGCAGAGCGCAAATGTGACAGAAAAAGATTGCGAGCAGCGACCAGTTCAAGCCTCAGCTGTGAGAATTCGAAGCCACGGATCCACATTAAAATCATTTCTTCTGATTAAAGTTGTAGTTTAACAATCAGTGTATTTTTGTTTCCTATTCATGTCTCCAGAGTAAATCTCAGTGTGACAAAGAGGAGGAGAAGAGCAGGACCAACGATGACGATGAGGAGGAGGAGGAGAAGTTAGTGGGAGAACAGATGTTTTTGCAGGCCCAGCACAGAGAGTCTGTTATCTTTTTCTCGACGGGCAAAAAGCTGTTCAGAGTGCCACGTTTAGAGAAGCTGGGGGACTCGGCTCTGCAGGATCAGTGCGCTCCAGTTTCACCAGAAGAGAGAAAGGGGCTGCCACTGCACGGCGAGGGGCCAGCTGTGCCAGAACCAAGCTGTAAGAGCAACCCTTCTGTTCAGCGCCCGCACAGAGGTAACGCTGACCGATCACACTCCCCTTAACCCCTTAGAAGCTGACTAGGAGTAACCGTTGAAGCTGTTTTCTGAACCCAGTGGTTTCAGGCATATTTCAGGTCTGCTAATAGAACAAAATGACTGGGTGTACATCAGAAATTAGTGAGTGTGGCTACCTTTGGAAAAACCTGGAAACTATTCTAATTGTCTTTATTGATATATCCAGAGGTGTCAAAACTCGTCGTTGTGGGTACAGGGAAGGTCGTCAAATGTCATCTTTATGGGGGAAAGAGTTAACAATGTTGTGTCCCTGTTGTGACATTTATTAAAGTGTAGAATAAAAGTGAGTGGCAGGCGAAAAAGAACCACAATATTTGATTTTAAAAGTGATAAAAACTCACATGATTTGGCTGCTATTAAATAATTAAATTCTTTAATTATTTTTTACCAAGACTGAGCAGACATTTATTTATGAATTTTTTTCCTGTCATAGATCTCGTTGGTCAGAAGACTTGCTCTGTGAGTTCTGCAGTGATGATGTTGCGCAAGCGTTTTCCTCCCCTGGAGGAGCTGCGTTTGGACGAGGAGGTGGCCACCTACACATCAGCGTCTGTCCAGGCCCCTCCTGGGTTTGCCCCCCTTCGACCTTCTTGTGGAAACCCTCTGGCCTCCATTTTGCACTTCGAAGAGTCCACTGTAAGTATATCTCTGACAGTCTGCAGTGTAACATAAACTTTATATCGCTGCTTTATAGCTTCTTCTTTTTTATTGAATTGGAACTACTAGCGTACTCTCCCTCTGCCTGAGTGGGTTCTCTCCAGGTACTCTGGCTTTCTCCCACAGTCTAAAGACATGTGTGTAACTGGAAAATCTAAACTGGCCATAGGTGTGAAAGTGAGTGTGTGTTGGCTCTCTGTCCGTGTTGGCTCTCTGTCCAGGGTGAACCTCATGTTTTGCTCTATAGCAGCTGGACTAGACCAAAAGTGCAACCCTGAACTGGATTAAGGTTAAGTGGATGGATAGAAGTATTCAGTTCAGAGTGTGCTTTTAAAGAAAATTATAGTTGGCAGAGCAACACAGATTCAGATTGTTGATTTATTCTGACTTTTATTCATATTATTCCATTTTGAAATGCTGAAAAAAAAAAAAACCCATGATGGTACAAACACAAAAGAAATAGGAATTGACCTCAACACTGAAACTCTGTACAACACAGGTGATGTTACAGCAGGGATCTGAAGGTATCATAGGGGATCATCGTATTGTCGGGGTTGTCTGCAGGGTCTTTACCTCATTACCTCACTATATAAAGCACCTTGAGGCGACTTGTTGTTGTGCATTGGTGCTGTATAAGAGTGGAAAGCAAACACAGACGCCACACGGGAGTAGTTGTTCTCTGTAGTCCATGTGGAGGACACATGGCCTTGCAGTGTAGCATCTACACAGATGAGTGGATATCCTCACAGAGCCACAAAAACACCTTCTGAATTGACTGAAATAAGTTAAATAAACAGAAAGGCCAACGTAAATGATCACCCTCTGAACGGACACACTATATACGTCGGCTCTCTAAACTACTGCTTATAATAAAACCTCAGAGAACCCATAATCTGGAAGAAAATTATGAAAGGAGCCACATTTTGTTTTCATCTGTTCACGCAGTGCAGATGCTGTAGTCCCACACTGATCCTACGCTGAAGCCACTAAACAGGTTTTGGTGTTTTTAGAAGTAAAGTGCCCGTAAACAACATTCACCACCTCTTCTTTTGTTTATAGCATAGAATTAAAACATTTTTAAACATTATTTTTGCCAGCACTTTATTTCAGTGCATTCTTGGTTGGATGCTGTTCTCTCATAGTTCATGTGAACATTTTAGTTTAATAGTCAGTTTAATAGACCGACAGCGCACATGTTTTGGAAATGTTGTTGCACAGAAAAGCTCAAATGAAGACCATCTGGAACAGCTTATGAATAAAAGTTTTAAAGCAATGTTAATTATCAGTTACAGAAAAACAGAGTATATAATATTTGGTAATGGGCAGTTTGATTATTGGGTGTGATAATTATGCACAAATCAGGTGGAAATTTCACCCTCGGTGTACAAATAACTATTGCAGCAGTGTATGAAACTCAAGATATCTTAAACAAAGATCTATCCATCTTTATTTCAGACTCAGTGGTCCAGGAGAAAACAATAAAGTCACGTTAAACACATCATTATTTTCTCACAAACAGACAGCTGTACCAGCGTGTCCATATTAGAGATCGGTGATGTGTTGAACACACATTAATCTCAGAAGCATTAAGCTAAAGAAATACATTTACACATGAGATAATAGAGCTTTAAATGCACTGAGTCCACTCTCTTTTCAGTAATAATCTTATGGCATCGTCATTGTGTCATTATTATTATCTTAAGTTTCCACATGCAAAGTTGGGTAAGAAGTTTGCTTGTGCATTTCTATCATTTTCCCATAAATATCTTCATCATCTGTGGTTTGATCTGTAATGACGTGTCCAAGATATGTGAGCTTATTATAGACACTAAGATTATTATCCAGCGATTCAAAATCAGGGAATCTGATGATCATGTGTCCTCTGTGGTTTTACACATCATTATAAAACCCTAATTCTAAAAAAGTTGGCACGCTGTGTAAAATGTAAATAACAACAAGATGCACTGGCTTCCAAACACAGACAACGTCAAACGTTTAAATTGATCTCTTTTTAAGAAAAATCTTTGCTCATTTTGAATTTGAAGGCAGCAAAACGTAAGTGGTGTTTAAAAGAAACAGACATTTAGGTTAATGTGCAACAGGTCAGTGACTTGATTGGGTATAAAAATAGCATCTTAAAGAGGCAGAAGTTCACCAGACTGCAAAAATCTGCATCTACAAATTATGGAACAATTTCAGAAAAATGTTCGTCAACATAATATTATGAAGACTGAATATCTCATCATCTACAGAACATAATATCATTAAAAGATTCAGTGAACCTTGAGAAAACGAAGCGGAAAATCCTTGTTGGATGCCTGCGATCTTCGAGCCCTCGGTGCTGTCAAATTAAAAATGAGCTCATATTTTCCTTAAAATGATGTTTTTTTCACTTTAAAGATTCAATATGTTTTCTATGTTCTACTGTGAATAAAAACTAATTTTATGAGATATGCAAATCATTACATTCTGTTTTTATTTACATTTTACAGTGTTCAAACTGTCGTGTAGAAACAAATACTAGTCCTAGTTATACGCTTCAGAAGAAAGCTATAAGAATTATAAATGGATTAATGTTATTATTAATCAATTACATATTACTAATTATTTATTAAACTACATTAATTCACACTTTTTCACCCTCCACGTCTAATGTACAAAATTATCTACTTCCAAACTGTATTCACGGGTTGTTGGAAATGTTTGAAAAAACTACGGTTCAGGACAGTTTACAGAGAATTAAGTGTATAGAACTTGTTTATCTGCAGTAGGGATAAAGTAAGACGAGGTAAATAAACATAAAACCTTTCCTTCTGTAGCTGATGTCAGATTTAAAGCACTTAATACTGACCAAAATAAGACTCTGTGTGATCAGAGTGCTGCACAAAGCACTCGAACATCAGGACATCAGCTTAAATATTGTCTGTGTGCTGATGTGTTTGATGTACATACACAGTCAGAATAAATATTTGTCTTGATTTTGTTTTTCAGAGATTTGTCCCAATTGGCTCCGATCTCTCGTCTGGTCCTCCTTCTCCACTGCAGGACAGTTGACTTGCACCACAGCTGCAGTGTTTGCTTTCACTGTGAAACGCTGACTTCACTTTACTAATATTTGTCGAACACTGACGCTGCCAGGTCAATGGCTGCTCCAAAAAGAAAAAGGGTATATCTAAATTATACTTTTTTTTTCTTCCATAACTACAGACAATTGTATGTTTTTAATAAAGTAGATTAAAAATGATCTTTTTGGGACCTAAGTCCAATGTATGTGTTTAAAAATATTTTTTTAAAAGGTCAATGAAGAGTCCACACCTGATCAGTGTTGTTAGCTGTAGTGTGTACATGTGGATCAATGGTTAGGATCTCTGTGATGTACAGTGTTTATAATAAATAGTTGTTACTGTCTGGCCATGTGTGATTTTTTATTTTTATTTTTTTTTATTGTTTAACAGGGCAGTCCACCAATATAACACAGTTTAATCATCCTGGGAAGTGCTTCTAAAAAGTGCTTTCAAAATATCCCAAAAACATTCCCAAATCACACATCTGGAGCTCCCTGCTGTGCTCTTGTGAATAAGAGAGCTGCTGAAATCATCATTGCCCCACTCGCATGTACTCCATAGCACTGAGATATGGAAAAGACACTTCAGTGATACAAAATCTCATATTGTCTTGCATTCTGCACTTTATATCTTATAAAGATCAAACATTTTTCTGGAAACACGCAAAGCATCCTGTTCAGTCATGTGATGAGGTGTCCTGTTAGGAGTTCTGGAGTAATATATGAAAAATGTACCCAGCTGCTGAATCAGCTCTGCTCCCATGGGCTGATTTCATCCAATCCCAGAGGTCTGCATGAAGCAAGATTTGGAGCTTAGTGAGGTAACATCAAGACTGAATGTGGGTTTTCACGGAGGTACATCTCATGCTAAACTAGGCTGCAGACCTAACCTGCACAGGAGCAACAGGAGAAACATCATAGAGGTTATATATACCTTATGTAAAATTGGCAAAGAAAAATCTACTTCAATTTGTTTTTTTACTTTTTCCCCTTTTACTCTCACACCACTGAACACTGCCAGAGTTAAAGCTGAAACCATCCTGCACACTAAAATATGAGCAATGCATTAATTTAAATTTAATTAGTTCAATCTTTTATTGATGATTAGCAAGTCTTGATTGATTGCCAGTTTCCTTGCTGACCTTCAGCTCTACTGATAAATGCCTCTAAAGCACAAATACAGGTTCATACAGATATACCTTACAAGACCCAATTTAAGAAGGGGCACAGGTATGGAGCACTGTAAGTGCCAAAATTAAATAAATGTGTCCTTAATTTGTTAAAATGTTTAATAAATAAATGATTCATTAAAAACATAATAAATTTCTTATATATGCCATTAAATGTATGTAATATGAAATCCATAAATAATTTATTGAATATATAATTATAATAATAACAATGAATGATTAAATTTGAAATTATTACATAACATATAAATTCATTTTTGCTAAAAACATATTAATTTATTTCACTATTTAATTATTTCAGGCTTATATAATTACTTAAACTTTCAGAGCTTGTGATTGGTTAGCCAGCACAGTAAGTCAAGACAGAAAGATTGCTAATAATGAGTCAATTTTCTGCTGTTCCAGAATGAATGTTTTTAATATCTATCCAGCTTAATTCTAAACTCTAGCTGTGAGAATTATGTATACATGTATAGCGCTTTACATAGAACTCTACCGAACAGTCTGTTGTTTAAACAATATTATTTGATATACTGGTGTGCCATTTTTTTACTGCCTTCTTCCAAATCAGTCCAGTGTTTATGTCCTTTCCAAATCATTTCACATTAATGGACCTTTTATAGCTAAACATCTTGCCAGGTACATATGTTTTTAAAAAGACAGATAAAGTAGGTCTATTCTGTGCTATTTTCATTTCATTCAAATTGTATATTATTATTATTATTTATATTATTAAACACATGTGTACAGTGATTTGTGTATTTTGAGGGCTCACGCACTCGTGCTTCAATCCACGCACAAATACTAAGGAATTTGACCACAAGTAAAACAATTTTACAAAGGCGTACATTCAAACCTGGAAAAAATGTA
>VUQG01019317.1:0-17964 GCA_015106755.1 Etia nguti | reverse complement strand
CAGTCAAAGTCCAGATCTAAATCCAATCGAGAATCTGTGGCAAGATCTGAAAACTGCTGTTCACAAACGCTGTCCATCTAATCTGACTGAGCTGGAGCTGTTTTGCAAAGAAGAATGGGCAAGGATTACAGTCTCTAGATGTGCAAACCTGGTAGAGACATAACCTAAAAGACTGGCAGCTGTAATTGCAGAAAAAGGTGGTTCTACAAAGTATTGACTCAGAGGGCTGAATAATTACGCACACCCCACTTTGCAGTTATTTATTTGTAAAAAATGTTTGGAATCATGTATGATTTTCGTTCCACTTCCCACGTGTACACCACTTTGTATTGGTCTTTCACGTGGAATTCCAATAAAACTGATTCATGTTTGTGGCTGTAATGTGACAAAATGTGGAAAAGTTCAAGGGGGCCGAATACTTTTGCAAGCCACTGTATATTTGACAGTTTTCTGGGAGCCCTTCACCCTTCCATGTGCATACATGGAAAGCATAAGGTGAGGACAGCAGCAGTAAGACACAGCACAGAACAAGCAGACACTAGTGATTACAGATTTGACACTGATCAGGTTAGAGACCTGAACTACTGCGATGCTTCTGCTGTGAAGTAAATCTCCAAAAAAGGAGAAGATTAATTAACCCGTTTGTGTGAAAATATTATTTTATATGTGGCAGAATGGATAAACTGCTGGCACAACCTTTGTTAGTTTTTTAAACACATTGACTTTGTCTGTAGTTCCAACTCATCTAAGAGCAGCAACACTGAACTCCTACAGTTACACGATTGTGCAACTGTGAGGTTGGGAAGACAGTTAACAGAAGGAGAGGGGAAGACAAATAGAGGAGAAGAGGGAGAAATAAAACAGTGTTTAAAGGTAGTAATATCCTACCTCCACCAGATGAGGCGCCACCACGCTCCAGGCCCTCATCATGTGGAGCAGGGGTCGGTTGTTATTCCGGACGATTCGCAGCATGGCCTCACCCAGACGGAAGAGATGGAGGGCGCTGCGCCGGTCCAAAGTGGACTTGGCTTCTCCTACAGACACGCAGAGGAGACAAAAAAGGCCTCTGAGCTTTATTCCTGTCTGTACTGCATCTTTAATTAACCACATGAGGGCAACTAATTAAGAAAGAGAGCAAGGTATGGCCAACATGGTTCACAATTATCCAGACCCTTGGGTCACTGACCAAGGCCTTAGATCGAGAACGGCACAGGAAGGGACAGAGTATGTTTAAAGGAACATTTGTGAAAACTTTACATTTGTGACAAATAAACGAGCCACAGATACAACACAAAACTGTATTTGTTTAAAAGCTGAACATCCCTCTAAGACATTCAATAGAGAAATATGTTTTAGATATATATTCTCTTTCAGATCAAGAAAAAAACGAGTGGACTTGTCAAGAATAACACCGACTCCTGTTTCTGCACACTTGTTTTTGGCTTGTTCTGCATTTTCTGTTTCACTAACAATGCTTTGAGTTTTTTCCTGACTTTTTGACGTCTTCTGTCTCCCCGTCTGTTTCCCACTTTGTTTGCACACGGCTGACTGGGAACAACTGAATCCCCTCCCTGTATAAGTCTCTTCATTGTTTGAGCTGACAGCTGTTGTGGTGGGTCCGTGCTTCCTTTCACAGCTACAGCAGCTTGTATGAACTGCAGAGCACACTGCATGTTTGCTTTAAAAATGCAAATGATATGGGGGTTTTTTTTAATAATTTTGCTTTAGTGCGTCTGGAAAAAAAAGTGTGACAATAATTAAATAAATATAACTAGATTTGTTTTAGGTGTGTTTAATGAAGCCAGAAAATGTAGCTGTTAAATAAAAATGGATGTTTTTGGTTTATTTGTGTTGAGGTGAAGCCAAAATCTTCGACAGGGGTTCAATTTTCACCTGCTTTTAAAGGAAACATAGTTTGGACTGTTGAACATGTTTCACTGAGCCACTCATCTGGACCTCTGCATTCATGCTCCTGGTGCCTTTTGAAGGATTTTTAAATGCAAATATCTGACAAAGAATAATTGCTTATTAAAAATACAGCCAGTCAGTATAATGTCCACTGAATTAATGCAAAGTGTGTACCTGGCATTGCCAGTGAATAGTCTCCAGTCTCAGTGGGAGAGTCAAACAGCTGAGACTGAGAAGCTTTTCTCAGCTGCTGCAGGAAACCAACCAGACCAACCAGGTTTAGTTTGGTGGTCCCTTCTTCAAATAACCTGAAACACACAGAAAGCATTTCATACACTCACGTGAACATCTACAGTGCAAAGGTAATGCAATCCTGCCATGCAAGTTTCAATTTAAGGACAGAAGAGAAAAAAGACATCCTACACTGAAATACTTGCAAAGCTTCCCTGTTCACTGCCCTCTAAGCACATTTTTAGGCCAGCCCTGTGCAGCAGTATTTACTATGGTTTGCTGCCACTTTGAGCTTGTAAATGTGTTCAGTCCATCTGTTCCAAAAGATCAGAGGGAATTTTTTTTCAATATTCGCTCCTAAAAGCAGCCCAGATAACTGGTTATGTAAGAGATGATCCTTGAAATGAACACGCAAACAAGTTCCACAGTTACTGCGGCCGTGTGCGAGCCGTATCAAGTGGCACGCGCACATATGCATACATGTTTGTAGACATGTGAGGACATCAGTGTCATTCTTATCCTGAGTGGCAGTCCAATAACAACAAGCACAAAATACTGTTCTCACTTTTACATTTAGGGTCCACATACCAAATGACTCATCAAAGAAAGTGTGTCAGAACACACACACAGCCACACACATACACTGCAGTATCTCTACACCGCTACTGCCATCTTTTGGCTATAAAAACTCACCAGCCTCAGGAACACCTGCTGAGCACCAAATGTCGGTGAAAGGTGGATTTGGAAGATAAAGTCATTAAGAGCCTCCGTCATGCTGGCTGTTAATGGAACACGGTGCTAACACGGGCACAGGCTGCTGCCCTTCAGTTAAAAACTAAACCCACTGTCTGTTTCTATTTCCACCGTCTCGTTGCCTGTGGTGACATTATGGCAGAGCTTTTAGAGGTTAGCCTTATTAGTTATTTCAGACATTACAAATTTGTCATTTGATTACTTTTCATTTTTAAAAAACTACGGCTGTGCAGTTAATCATATTTTAACTTCTAATAATAATTAAAATAAGATAATAGAGATAAAATGAATATTGCACCACATAATTCTCTTGTTTTGCCTTTCATCGCATCCCTTTACTTTTTTCCTCTTGTCAGGCTGTGTTTTGTGCAGAATGCACGGCAGGAAAGGTCTGAGAGTCTGAAAAATAACTGTGACCTCATTAAAGTTAAAGTCTTTTCAACGCCCTCAGAGTGCAAGTATAAATAAAACTGAACCCCTCTTCTGTTAGCCTTATCGATTGAATACCTATGAAATAAAAAGATATAAAAACCATAAAACAACTCAGTATCCATGTCTCTGAAGTTGCACCTTAGTGCAACGATTCTCTGAAATAATGACTACCATCAGGATACAGACAGGAAACACTCTAATCCGACTCTCAAAGGAAATCTAATTCCTAAATTTGTCATTTACTATGTTTCTTAAACTTGGAAACCGTGCAGTTATTGAGTTTTAATAAAACAAAATCAAAACCTAACTAACAGCACTAGTGTGGTGCAACACCTGGAACATCACATCTAGAAAGTGTCTATGCTAATGTGCCTGAAAAAAGTGATTGCCATCCAGTCACTGTTACTGTGGTATTTTTATTCAGTCTCTACCTGTCGGCCTGTGTTGACAGCGTGCACACGGCTTTGGCGGCGCTGGTGCCGGTCATCAGGCTGCCGCTCTTCAGGTCCAGGCCTCGGCCCCCTCTGCCGCTCTCCTTCAGCAGCTCCTGGATGGAAAGCGGCTGGATGACCGGCTGGCTCAGGCTCAGGTCCGAGGCCTCGGGGCTGGGTTCACAGCTCAACTCCAGCCCGAGGTCGATGCCAGCCATCTGCTGGCTCTGCTGGGTGATTGTGGTCAGAGAGGATGGCTGGGCAGAGCCATCACTGAAGTGGGTGTGCTCCAGTGAACTGATGTACTCGGTCACCCTGAAAGTGATTTGAAGTTCTATAACATATTTTTGAAGTTTTGGCCCTCTTATGAACCACTATAGTTTCCCATACTACCATTTCTGACCTTGATACATATGATATATGAAGTATATTTTACAGGATAAACGAACGTACCTGAAAACATGAGGCCAGCAGTCATGGTTGTGGCTGCCCATCTCCAGGCCAACGTTCAGGATGGCGTCCATGCACAACACATGAGCTGTGTGGAGGCGAACTCCCTGAGGACGGCCGATCTGCTCCAGACGCTGCTCCACACGCTGCTTCACTGGACACACACACACACACACAGTAAAGTATATTCTAAATATCACAGACACCCTGAACATTGTGCTTGAACTGACTTGAGATGAGCTTTCACAAAACTGACTCAGGTTGTGGAAAAACATAAATATTAATTTTTGCATCCCAGTTTATACTGCCAGCAGTTTGCAACAGCTGTCACTAGATGTCAGTAGTTCCCATATCTTGTTTTTTATCATTGATTTTATCTCCAGTAGAAGTGATCCCCAAAGTTTAGGCTGTGGCCAAAAAGGAAGTGGCCCATCATTCCAAATAGATAAACACTCCTCGAAGCACCTATCACAATCACAACAGACATAAGCTTGGTTTTCTATGACATAAAGCCACCTGAAAAAATACCCAAGTCTGACGATGTTTTGTAGTCCACATTTCCACTCTGTAGTTTCAACACAGCACACATGTTAAGGAGGTTAGTGTCAGGTCATTCGGATTCTCAGCACACAGTCCTTATCGATATTCCTACCCCCCTTTCCTTGACTTCATCTGTCAGGGGGCTGCGTCTGCAACTCAGCATTTTCAGTTTATTTTGTATTTTTTGATTTCTTATGTTATATCGAAATAATGTGAAGTGGTATTATTAGTTAGGGTCTAGTTGAGTTTTACTTTAGTCAATATTATCATCCATGCTCCCTGGTTTATGTCTCATGTTTCCTGTCCAGTCCGTCATGTGTTTCGTGTCTGCGTGTTCCATGTTGTCAAGCTTGTGTTATCCTGGCTATGTCTCCCCATGTTTCCTGTTTTATTTTGAAAGCTCTGGTGTTTCCATGTTCAGTGTGTTTAGTTTTACTTTTCCCTGTGTCGTTATGATCATTTGTGTCAGCTGCACCTCCTCAGGTGTTTCCACTTCCCTCATTTCCCTTCTGTGTATTTAAGTCCTCTGTCTTCCTCTGCTCAGTGTCAGGTCATCTGTTTACTTTGCGTCACGTCACGGAGTTTTTCTTACTACTGTTCAGGTCCATGTTTAGATTATTTCATGTTTATGTTTTAAATGTTACTGTTCAGTTTCATGTTCTTGTCGCAGTTCATTGTTTCATAGTTAATCCTAGTTTTTTCCCCAGTTTAGGTTAGTCTAGTTCCACCCTTGTTTTTCTGTTTTGGTATTCAGCCTTTTTCATTACACTAAGTTTCTTTTCTCCCGTGTTTGCTTTTGGGTTCACACTGCAAACACTCATGACAATTTCGTCAAGGAAACGAGGTTTGGTAAAGGAAATAGGAGGTACTTTTCACTCCCATTGGCGTAGGTACATATAATTGAGCACCTAGCCACGTGGTCTGCCTATTCACATTTGTGAATAATGGGCCAATCTAAAGAGCTCACTGAATTCCAGCCTGGTTCTGTAACTGAACGCTGCAGTGAGTCAGTTTTTCCCTCCGTGATATTCCACAATCAACTGTGAGTTACCAAGTGCTGAGGCACACAGCGTGTAGCAGTTTCTAAGCTGCTCTGTGCTGGGAGCATCACGGCATGGGTTTCCATGACTGAGCAGCTCCTGTAGGTTAAGGTGGCCCAGAATGTTTGTGCTGATAGTGTAAAATAAAAAAAAAAATTTTAATGACTTCCTTAGCTCAACAAACAAGTCATCAGAAGATGGAAAAATACTCAGTTAAAGGTATTGAAGGAAATAAACGTAAATAAAAATAAAACAAATACTCTGTCTCAATATCTCAAGTTGAGATATAACTGGGGTCTTATTAAGTGTACGCATGTGTTTAATGTGGGGTTCTTTTTATGTATGATTCTGAATGGTCAATATTTCCTTTATCTGGGCTTTATAACTAGGAAAACACAAATTACTAGTAATTTGAGGTTTTACCCCTTGATCGTGTGTGTAACAACGATGAGGTTGATTTAAATTTTAGGTGTTTGTGTGTCTGTTACATGCAAACGTCCGAACGAGCGTGTGTTTGTGTTTCTGTGAAAATACCTTGTGCGATAGCGTCTCCCGTCTCCCCCACCTCCTTCTCCTCCTTCTCTTCCTGCACACAGGAGGCAGCAGCCATCTGGGCTAAAGCTGAAGCACAGTTGGCAGCGACGCCTGACAGACGCGCACACACACACACACACACACAGCGTAAAGACGTGCCATTTCATTCATCCACAAAACTTCATCCCTGCACATTGAAAATGAAACATTTCAGCCATCATCCCAATCCACAATCTACCAATAAGACATTTTCACAGATTTTCTACTTCCGCTGTGAACGTTTAAAATTTTAACTGGAGACACACAAACTGTAATGTGCCAACTGCAAACACAGAGGAGGTCGTACGCCATGTGTTCATTCATATTCATTAGTCCTTCGGCACTAATGTCAATCTGATTTGCTCCCATGTAGGCCCCGGGGATGTGCCACTGTCTTTTAATGCTAGTGATACTCACAGACATCTGACAGCGGTTGATAAGAAAACTTCATTTCCCCTGACATCCTCTGTAGTACTTGTACTTAACATTTTGGAAGTAAACTCACAGTTAACCTCCAGAGGAGCTGCAAAGGGTCTAACAGGTGCTGGTTAGTATTGGGCACCTGCCACTGGTGTCAAATTTGACTAATGTGATACATAATGAAGCTGACAAGGAAAATCAGAACTCAGCAAAACCTTCCCCGTGTGAGTACGAGTTAAAGCTCAAAGTATGGCACAAACATTTAAAGCCTACAGTACCATGATGTGATTTTTAGGCATGCAGCCTATGAAATGCCCCATGAATGGTTTACTAACAATTTCTGTTTTTACATTTAAATGTATAAGTTTGAAACATGGAGTGGAGTACAGAAGATCAACAGCAGATTCATTTTAAACAGAGCACAGGTGCAGAGGCGGAGGGTTCAAGCGGTGTCCTTCTCCCTCTATGGTTTAAACGTGCTTATTAGAAAGATCATTTAAACCCCTCATGGACTCAAGTTATCAACAGAATGTGAAGAAGCAACTGATATGACTTAAATGAAAAGGTGTGCATGCTGTGTTGAAACGATATCAAAGTATGAAGTAAAACTGGGCACGATGTGGCCTCCAGTCTGCACTTACAGCACGAAGAGAAAAGTTATACCAGCAAGAGAGTGGAAAGTCATTGTCTTTGTTGCATTCAGTGTGTAAACAGCATCGTATGCAGTGCATGTTCAAAATGAACTGCGACCAGATAAAATGTAAAACACGCCTAAAACTGGAGAGTTTTAAGAAAGCGCCTGTGTTTTGTGTTTTTATGGCTGACAGCTTTGCCCAGTGTTCACGTTTGAACACTAATCTGCACTCATCACACTGGTGTTATTCTGGTGTCTCCTTTCAATGAGTGCCAAACGTCGAGCTGGGAACGAAAGGATCCCCGAGCTAAAAACATGGGAAAGGGCTTTAAGGTAGGCCAGCCAAAAGGCCACTGGCACTTGGTACAGACAACTACATATTCAGGTTCAATGAATTTCATTTCCAGGACTTCAAACAGGAAAGTTTAAAGTGCTTAATCGCTTAAAAAGTCATGTGTCAAGCGATATTCATTAGTGTGACTGCATTTCCCTGTGACCCCATAAGCTTCCAAAACATGTTTAATATCAATTAAAAGCTGTGTAAACCCTCAGTTCTCAATTATTCCGGGTAATTAGACCTGTGCTGTGGCGGGAGCTGAGAGGGTCTGAGCTCACACGAGGGCAGTAAACTCCATGTTATAATTAGAATAACAGCGTTTTGTCTGTCTCTTGACAGCCTCTACAGTCTGAACTTTCTTCACTCTGACGCGCAGTCATGTGGGGGCGTTTGCCATCCTGACAGTTATTGTGGATAAAAGTGAACAATAAAGCCATCTGACAGCAAGTCCTCCCCGGTGCTCTCTCCTGCTTATTCTGCTGACTGGAAGAAGGAAGCAAAAACATTTAAGTTCAGTCTTTCTACTTCTGAAGGTTGTGGCCAAATAACGTGCAGCTCATTGTTCTATCTTAGTACATCTAGACCTTGTTTCTGCATTTCTTCCACTAAATTCATACTGAACCGTATCTCAAAGGTTTCACCGTCTCTACCGGAGAATTTGTATCCATTTGTAGCTATTTGCTCTTTCCTGCGGTGTCCCACACGGCTCAACTCTAGGGCCCCCGTTATTTAGTTTTAATACCTATTAAATGATTACATCCAGCTTTGAAACCTCAGGACGTTTATAAGTTATCTATGCTGTCTTAATGCTTAACCAGTGATGGAAAATGTTTTACAGCTAAATACCAAAAAAAGATAGAGAGAGAGGTTGTAACTGCTGCTGCAGAAAATAATCTGAAATATTTTTAGCACAAAATTCCTTATGTTTAGCATGTTATCTCATATCTTATAACATAGTACTACTGTGACACCAAAGCAAGTGAAGAAGAAATCACACTAGCCATACCAAGTCAAAACATCTGTGTGTGTGCATGTTGTAATATAAGTGTGCTATTTGAATCCACAGTACAAATATATTTAGATTAAGTGTTTAAAGCATTTCACAGTCATGTTTAACACCGCACTTCTTCAGGCCTCTAAATAAATCATTCCTCGAGCTTAGCGAGCTGCGACAGGACGTGCTGATTAAAAACAGTTACAGAAAACCTGTTTGGAAAGCTCACGCCGACACCTACCTTTCACTTTCTCTAAAACAGTGCTGAGTGGCTGCTTAGCTGCTAGTAAAAAGTACTGTTCATACTGTACATACCTGGAATCTGCTCCAGCTGCAGGGCAGCTATCTAGTGACTAATCCTGACCTTTGGTCTGCCTGTGCTATAGGGAGGGAGAACAAATCATCCCCCCACAGGGATGAGAGAAGATATGCATTTGTCTTATTAATACAGGCGCATGAAACATGCTTCACACACCCAGTGCACAGCTGAGCGCAGCAGCTTTACGCAGGCCGTCTAAACTCAGGCAGATGGTGTCTCTCTCCCTCTGGCTCTGCTCTTTGACCCCCTCTGCCCCCAGGATGAAGGCCAGGCCCTTGGAGCTGCCCGCCATGCGACCCGTCAGCGGTGTGGACAGCACATCGATCAGGTTTTTCCAGACGCCAGTGAGGATGAAGCGTGAGAACACAGCTCCTGCAAAACACACAGAGAAAAAAAAAAAGGGTTCATTTTTTAAATGGTGACATACACAAACACACAAGATGAGCATAAATGTCAGAGGTGAGTCAGTCAGCAGCAGTTACAGAGTCTGGCTTAATCCTGCAGGAAACCGCGCAGGTGCTCACTGACTCATCCCTTCTTTGCATGTGCCCTGTTTCTACCCATCTACCCTTTTTTCCCAGTTTGTCTCATCTTTTGTTTGCAATGCAGCTTCTTGCACTTTCAGTGCAGTTGCAGCAGGTCAAAACCAAACACACAACATCACTGAAGCACTGAATCTGAAGCATGATTATATTTAAAACTTGCAGGTTTCCAATCAATGTTCCTGCAAACCTACTCTGCAGCAGGACATGAAACTTCCAAATGTTCATCTGTTACGTTTTGCAATCTTTAAGGCACCAGTACATACAAAATTTAAAAAAACCTGCACATCCTGACCCTGCAGCTTTGCTCTGGGATACTTCTGCCAATGCGGTGGTTTCTACTGATTACCAACGCAGCATTTCAGCAGCAATTACAGGCTCAGCGAACCCGAGAAAAGCTCCTCGGAAATATAATCCAAACATGAAAACTCTGTGAATGAAGAGCTGCTGACTGAGGAGAATTAAATTCTAACTACGTCCTCAAATAAGTGCTACTGACCTGCCATCACAGTGTCACTGCACGGCTTTTCACAGCCGAGTGGCGCGTGGCTCGACGCTCTCCTGATCAGCTGACCTCCAATTGCACTGCTGCCCAAGCCGTCAATGTCTAAGAGAGGAGGAACAGAGAAGTCAGAATATGTCAAGAATTTGAATTTATACCTTCTGGATATAATAAATCCAAAAGACTGTTATAGAAGTTTGTCTGTCTGAGCAAACTGGGGTTCAGTATCTTGCCCAAAGACACTCTGGCATGCAGACTGCAGCAGCCAGGGCTCAAGCCACCAACCTTTCAATTAGCAGATGACCTGCTCTACCTTTTGAGCTACAGGCAACCCTAAGGATACTATCCTAAGTCAGACACAGATTTAGGAGGTCTACGGATTAACATGCAGAGTCTTTAGGTCCCTGCTAATAGAAAAGCTCAATAACTGAACAGATAAAAAGTTGCCCATAGACATGATGTGAGCAATTATAGCCATTACTATAAATACCAGAATTTAACCAGGTCCCTGTCAGCAGGATCAAATGATTTGGATGGAGATGACACAGTCAAGGATGACAAAAGATGTTTTTAATTGGGACTTTTTGTTAAGTAAAATGAAACTGATGGTGTGGCATGAATTATGAGCTAAATTTAAGGGTAGGTTTAGGTGGGCTACTGTGTGAATACTACGTAGGGTTTTTTCTGTCTGTGTCATTTTGTCCTATACCTAAACTGATCTCTGCATAATAATCTAGATGATGGGCACCAAGTACGACTGAGGATGAGCTAGAGGTAGTTTGGAGGGAGCTGCTTAGTGTTGGGGACAGAGGAGGGCAGGGCAGTGCGCTCAGCTGGTGAGGCCTGTAGGGGGAGCTCACTGTCAGTCAGCCACCTGGACAGTGTAGTGTAGCATGAGGCGCTCTCTCAGTCGCTAAGAAACACACACGCACGCACACACACACACGCACTCTTTTGTACCTTTCATAATAAATACTGTTGCTTCATTTATGTCTAATCAATATTTTTCCCTTGTTATGTGGAGGCCTTTTGAGCCAGTGTGTGTGGAGACTAGCTGAGCATGCAGAAACTGTGTACAGATGTGTGTGTGTGTGTGTGTGTGTACCTGTCAGCATGGTGATAAGCGGCAGTGTGTGGTCCTCTGAGGAGCCCGAGAACCCAGCCTCAGCCAGCAGGTTGCGCTCCAACACCTGGTGGTAAAGCTCCTCGATCCAGGCCTGAGACAGAACCACGAGGACGCCGCTGCTCTGGATCAGACGCACAAACTCCTTCTGCACAACAGAACAAACATCCACCCATTAAATGTGA
The DNA here is from genome assembly GCA_015106755.1 of Etia nguti. Lineage (NCBI taxonomy): Eukaryota > Metazoa > Chordata > Actinopteri > Cichliformes > Cichlidae > Etia > Etia nguti. The sequence goes on along the minus strand of VUQG01019317.1, from coordinate 6,550 downwards.
CTGCATTCAATTCTGTGCTGTTATATTCAGGCATAAGGGCGGGAAGCTTTTGTAATTTTCTCTTTCTACTTTTTTTTTACTAAAGTTGAAGTACCTTAAACGTCTAAGTAGAGCTCATTAAGTATCTAGTTGGGTGGTTGTGTGGCTCGAGCAACACAAAGATATATCTAAATTTTGGAATAAGCAATGCTGCACAGTGAGGATGATTTCAAACTACAGGATGTAGTTGCATTAAAGCAATTATCTGGAGACTCTGGTTTCACTTTTTATCTTTAAATCTTTGTCTTTAAACACCGGAGAAAACTGATTAGAGGAAATGAAACTCTGCTCTCACCAGGCTGAGGATGGGCGTGAGCGTTCGCCGCTTGTAGTAGCCGCAGCAGCAGAGTTTGAGATTGAGCAGCAGAGCGTAGTAGGACACCAGGTAAAGGCCGTCTGCGTTCATCAGAGACTGGCAGCTCAGAGTGTCGCCTGTCTCAAAACCTGGGGAGTGAATCCCGCCTGCAGGGACACAGATTTAGGATTACAAGTTACATCTTCAGAGAACGTGTCAGTGTTCTCAGAGGTCAAATATGACGGATTATATATGCCTTAATAACAACTACAGATTTAGGAAATGGGAAAGCAGTCTGAAATTAGGAAGAGAAGGAAGAAAAGAATAAAAGAGAAAAGGAAAGAAGGGAAAGAGCTATGGGTAAAAAATCGAAATAAAATGGTTGATCAATGGAGGGGTTCAGAAGTAGTAAAGGGAAGATGTGACGAAGCAGCAGTGAAAAAAAAAAGAAAGAAAACTGTGAGACAGTGAGAGAGCTAATGAAAGGGAGCACACAGGTGAGAGCAGGCGGCGAGATACAATCTGTTGGCTGACGGCGACTGAAGTGTTTTAATCAAAAACCCGCTCTGGGGATTTAAAGTCTCAAACTATTTCATTAAGTCAGTTAAGCGTAACATTTCATTTAAGTCATAATTTTGCTCTGCTGATGTAAAAACTCCCGGCAGGCTCGCTGCTCTTAGCGATGGATTGTCATGACTGTAAGGCAAAAAGTTTTGTTTAATATCGCCAAGAAAATAAATGTACTGCATTCAGACTATACACTGATGACAAATAAAAGGAAAAAGCAAAAGCCATGCCAGCAAAACGTCCCCGACATCAGCGACCTGTGGATACGAGAAGGTCTTCGCCCCGTTACCGCACCGCAGTCAGAACTGACATTTTTACTGATAATTGCTGATAATAAACTGATGCTCTTATAAAAAAGTACAAAAAACTAATCTAAACTCTGTTGCAAAAGAAAAATGTTACACAACAATGCTACGTGCATTTTAATCACAGATTTGAGCTATTTAGAGATTTTAAAACAAACATGGACCAAGACCAGTCCAGAGAGTTTATGAAAGAATTATAACAACAACAATACCCACCACCCACACAGGACACAGCCACAGAGAGGAAGCACACACATACAGAAAACAGCATCTGAAGCTTTCTGACTGGATGTTTTGTTCCACTCCACAGTTATGCTGTTTATTAGAGAAGTAATATTTTCTGCTACAGCTGATTTTTACTGAAACTTCAAAGAAAAGAGCTCCACATCCATTCAGGTATCCCAACTGTCACTATTATCTATTAGAAGGAACAACCAGACTTAACTTCTGGAAGTGTGAAGAACAGAAACAGCTTCTTTAACTTTTATTGTGTTAATTAAAAGGAGGTAAAAACAGGGATGGGATCGAAAGAAATTAGAAAAAGAGAAGACAAGGCAGGCTGGAAAAGTCTCTGGCAGTTCCCTGACCCCACAGGTAATGGTAATGGTCTTTGTTCTAAATCATCAAATTTAGAGTGATTTAGAAAATGCATATACATTGTACATCAATTTTTAAAAAAGCATTTGTGTCCAAAAAACTCTTTAAGACTCTTCTCTCAATCCCATGTATTTATGGAGGAGCTCAGGAGCACGCTACAACAGTGAGAGGCTACAGCCATCCATGGTGAAGGCTCTGTCATGGTTTGAGCTTCATTGAGCCAGTTGTGTTGGGTTTTTGTTAAAACTGTTGGCATTATGAAAGGAGAAAAGTACCGTCAGACTTAGATCCACCATACAATACCATCAGGAATCAGAATCAGAATACTTTATTAATCCCGAAGGAAATTATAGCATCTGACTGACAATGGCTTCATTTTTCAGTGGCAGCTGAAAACTGATCACAGTGATCTCAAACACACTGCCAATGCAGTAAAAGAATACATGGACAGAAGAAACACAGTGGGACAGTGGACGACCTCAACATTACTGAAGCAGCGTGGGGTCATCTTTACAGGGAACAGAACAAAAGGCAAAAACATCCAAAGGGCTTTGGATGTCCTGAAGACTACTTACAAGAAGCTTGTTTAAGACAGTTCAGGATGTGTTGAAGAATAAAGGCAGTCATACCAAGTGCTATATATATTTAATTTAAAACACATAGATATCATTAAACTAAAATAAAGTATCACACCTGTCAGTCAAGACACAGGGCACAGAATTACAGAGGAGCTAACATTAGCTAAAAGCTAAATAGTGTTAGCTAAAAAGCTAGAAAAGCTAGCTGTTTGTGTAAACAGCTAGAAAATTACTGTTAGCACGAACAGTGATTCAGCAAAGAATGAACTTCTCAATCTCGTCCAGCAAAGCAAGATTTTTATTACCTCACTCAGTTACAAAAACTCAACTTTGAGGTCAAATAAAATGAAAAGAAATGTAAATAAATATAACAACAATAACAGGAGGTGCAGTAACAGAGACCCACACACAGCAGCAGAAAGAAACTGCATTAATGTGAGAACCTCTGCATTGTGACATCACTAATTCTGCTAATGTAATTGGATGAATGAATATGCAGCCAAGGTGTTCATTAATCAGACTAATCTCAGCAGTCTTCTGATTGGATGATGGGAGATGCGGCTCATTTGCCTGATTGATGGGTTGACAGACTGAAACATGATTTCATAAATGTTCCAGGAGTAAGCGAGGCAGTGTGAAATTTCCACTTAATTGTTCTTCTGAAGGATTTTTCCCCCCAAAGCACCCACCCTCGTTTAGCTGCGCAGACATTTACTGCATTATGACTGTTACGAAATCACTGCAGCTGTTCATGCTCCTGTAAATTTTGGCTTATTAGCCTACAAGCTCACTGGTGAGCTGAGGAAATCTTAGTAATTGTAAATTGTTATGTTTGTTGTTGTCATTGCTTGTGTACAGTGTCCTTGAGTGTTTTGAAAGGCGCTTTCTTAAATAAAATGTATTATTATTATTATTAATCAGACCAACTAAAGGTGTGTTAGGACTGGGAAGGGGCCTTTGGAAAATGTTTTCCCTTGTAATTTAACCATGGCCCCAAAAATGTTGAGAACCTCAGCTTTTAGATCATCTACAGTAGAAAAAAAGAAAAGACTATCTCAGCTTGAAAAACTGATTTTTAGCATGTCTCCTTGTCATTGAGTTTTTGCAGTAGTAAAGACTTTTTCTTGTCTTTGCACTCTGACAGTCCCAGCGTATGCCTGCAGTGTAATATATTTACTTAAAGACAAAGAACTATCTCCTCCCTGAGCAAATATGTGTGTGTTTGAGTAGCAAACACGTGCAGATCGCAGAACAGGAATACAGCTCACGCCACCGCAGTAAATCTAACCTCCCTCCCTTCTCCTCTCACTCACCAGCCTGCAGTCCAGAGCAGAAGGTGGAAGAGAAGTTCTGCAGCGACAGGTCCACCTCCGTGGCAGTGGACAGCCCCAGCAGGCGGGGCAGCTGCCCAGCCAGAGACTGCACGAACAGTCGGGCGCTCTGCTGGTCAGCCTCTTGGTTGCGGAGCAGTTTGAGGGACAGGGCGGCAGTGCGCAGGGAGCGGTGACCTGGGAAGTCGCGGGACAACTGCTGGTCTTCGTCGGCCAGCGACACGTTGTCAGACCCGATGTCGGACACGTCAGAGCGCCCCGAGTCTTTCTCGGCAGCCATGGAGTACTGATCGCACGAGTCAAACTCTGTCCGTGACAAGTCCTGCTCCTCCATGCTGGTGGGCAACAGGAAGAAGCATGAGATTCTTTTTATTATTACAATATATTTTTTCTTTACTTAATCAATATTTATCATAATTTCAACCCAGCAAATAGAGAAACAGCAGTACCTGAAGTTGCTCTCGCTGTATCGTGACCCTCCTCCATGGTGCGGCCTAGACCTGGATTCCACAGAGAGGAAGTTCGTGATGTCGGGGTAGACGAGGGCGTGACTCCTCTGCACCACATCTGGAGGAACTGCACCTACTCTCTCTCCACCTCCACCTCTTTCCTTCTCTCCTCTTCCCTCCGCCTCCCCTGTGGGCACCCCTCCCTCCTCCTTCTGGCCTCCCTGGTCGGGCCCGGGGATCGGCTCGTGTTTGGTTTCCTCCTGATCGCCACAGAAAGAAGGCGAAGGGAGCCGAGCGTCCTCTCCACACTCCTCTGGACTGGCGTGGCCCATAGCGAGGCCGAGCTCTCCCACCTCTAAATCCAGGGTGGTTTGGCCCGTTTCCGTGGTGATGCTGATGCTGATGTCGGGGCTACGCTCAGTGGTCCCGGTGGTGGCCACATTGGAGGAAGAAGAGCTGGGGTCCCACGGAGGCTGCTCTGAGGACAGGATGTGTCTCTGCCACCTGAAGTCGGCCTCGTTGATCTCCATGGACTCGCGTGTTGACTCGGTTCCATCTTTCAGATCATCCAGTCGTCTGAGAAGAAGCCGAGCCTGGAGAGCGCAGCTGATATGTTACTGTTTTATACGTAATCATCACTAGAGTCCATATTATGCTGATTCAGAGGCCCAAGAGCTGTCAGTTGTTAACAAAATCCCACAAACATTTTAATGAAAAACGGCCACCGACCCGACAGAGCTGCTCATTCATTGGTTGAAGGCTGTCAAAGTAGCTGCTAGGAATGCATTAAGTATCACTGGGTAACATAGTGACATAGACAACTTCTTTTGGCCTGAACACTAAATGCAAACCCTTTGCATGCACAAAAAGTGCTACTTAAATAAGTAATACGGTAAACCCCAGAATGGCACTTTAATGCTGTGGTTCCGAGTGTTGTCTGTGTACCTGCTCAGGCTGGATGCCACGGCCCTGTGACAGCTCATCCAATGCGCTGAGAAGGGCACAGGCACAAGAGACGGAGGAGTAACATGCCTCGATGCCTCCTTTCATACAAGCCTCTGTCATCCCATCCATCACTCTGCCACAGGAAACAGAAACAAACAGTTGAGTCCAAATGAGTCAGGATTGATCGCCAGTATCAAATGATGAGAGTGAACACGTTACTTTGATTTCTCCTTTAATTTGGACCAAGTGACGACTGAAACACTGTGTAGCATAAGAGTACGGGCAAACATCGACGTATGACAGACTTCAGATCGTTGAATTTCAGAAACAGTTACAGCAAATACTGAATGAACAAAGTGAGGAGTTACTAACAGTCTGAGCAGGTCCAGGTGGGACTTCCTCTTTGAGAATGATCGCTTTCTGGTCTCAGGCTCGGCCATGCAGGGACCTGCCAGGTCATACAGCCGCTGGGGGCTGCCCAGAATCTGCCACAGCCACAGACGAAAGGATTACAGCTTTTGTTGATATGGTTCAAAAAACATATGCAACCACGTTATCCCAAATGTCAAACAGTTACTGGACCCCTTTCAAGCGCATGATCCTCAGGGGTACTTGTGAAAACTTTACTGAATAAAGATTAGCAAAAGGCTGCCTGTCAGTCAAAAATGATATTATAAATGTAGAGAAATGCGTGTCTTCCTCCCACCTCCTTCATGATGCGGATGGCCTCGGTGCGGTGCTGAGGAGGAGGGTAGAGGAGGATCCTGTGGTAGAGCGACTGCAGCACCGGTTTCATCGACTCAACGCAGCTCACCAGACGCACCAGCTCCGCTGCAACGTAGCAAACTGTGCGCACTACCGGTGCAATCCTGGCAGGGGCGCTAGAGGAGCAGCCAGAACCTCTGCCCTGATCGGACAGTCCTCCACAGGAGGAGTCCACCTCCTGGCCCATTCCTAAACTGAGCCTCTCTGAGAGGCGGTCTCGGTCTGATGCCGCTGAGTAGCCGTGGTGGGAAGCAATAGTTTTATCATTGACAGGATTTCCCATGATTGCCACCAGGGATGGGCACAGCGATTTTTATTGATTACATTGGACAACAATGAACTCCAATTAGGGACAACAGTGAGGGACCAGTTGGTGAAATTTTACTCTTTTTTAAAAAAATTTTTAAAAATTTTTATATTGGGTTGTTGCATACGGGACAGACATGACTGGGGGAAGGGGAAGGGTAAGAGAAAGAGAGGGAGGTGATAAAGGAAACAAAAAAAAAAAAAAAAAAGGGTGGAGGGCAAAACAATACATATATCTATATCTATATCTAATATATATACATACATATATACATACATACATATATATATATACATACATACATACATACATATATATATCCATATATCCATATATACACATCTCAATCATCTGGATCACCTGTTGAGAAAC
>VUQG01019315.1:0-24294 GCA_015106755.1 Etia nguti | reverse complement strand
GTCTGAAAAATAACCACAGCTGTTAGATAAATGCTGATATGCTGAAACCCCAATAATCCCCTAGTGAAATGTGCCCACACATATATATATGTGCCTACACACACACACACACATATATAGATAGATAGATAGATAGAGATGTATATAGATATATATGCTATTAAATAAAAAAAGAAAAAATAAAGAAAAAATCAAATTAAAAATAACGAAGTGACCACTGGTGGGCGCCCAAGCATTTCTACAGTACTGAAACTAGCAGGCTGACTTGTCTTCACTCACCTCCTCGGCTGTAATCTGTACTTCCTGGAAACGCGTTCAGAAAAACAGCCTTGTTGGAGTTATCATCGTTTCATACTGCCTTTTTTTTAATCAACCCGCAGGTTATATACACAAAAAGACGACAATTGACCTTTAACGTCACGAAATTACCAATGATAACGTAAACAGGACAGCGAGGCGGAGGGCGAGGAACAGAAGTGGAAGAGAAAGGTGAGCTAATGAGACTACAGTGGTTCCACTACTAACGGGTCAGCCTGCGACTTAAAATACTTTCGGTCGCATTGTAAACATTGAGCTCGGCGGTGTGAACCGGTTTTACTGTAACATTTGAAAAGAAGACAGCTGGAAGTGTGTCACGGGTTAAGCTCTGTTGTCTCCGTGTTTCCTCTCAGAGCGCCACGTCATTAATCGGCGGATGAGTTTGGTCCCAGCTGTTCGCTGCCGTTTCAGCCGTCACACTCCTATACCTCCGTCCGCCTGCAGGTTGCTTCTGTCCCGCTTTGCTTGACATTTTCTTACCGAAGGAGGAAGAAGCGTCGCTCAGGAGATTAAAGATGACGGCGTCCAACTCGGGCCTCATCATGAACGTGGTGAACAGCATCGTTGGAGTCAGTGTGCTCACCATGCCCTTCTGTTTCAAACAGGTGGGTCTCCTGCTGCTGCGACGCTTACCTTGCGGGACGTGTCCTCAAGTCTTTCCGAAAAACTCCACTCTCTGTTAAAATATTTGCAGGATCAGAGGGAATGCTTCACCAGTGTCCAAAAAATTCCCTTTCTCCTCCTTTTGTCATATTAGGTCAGAATCTTGTTTCACAACAGCCGTTTTAGTAGTGTACAACAGGTAAACAGGTGTTACTCAGCACCTGAAGTGAACAAGGCCTTTATTAATATCAGTAGTAACATTTGTGCTTACACATCTTTCATAACAAAGTGACTGCTGGGAAATAGATCTGCCGTTACTGCATTCATCTTGTGATTTTTAAAAGAAAGCTCATTTTAAAATATTAACTGTGTTATTCACTGTCAGGTAGCTTCATTTTTTACCAATACAAATATAATATATATCAATGTCAAAGGGTTATGTGGTTGAATAAGAAATGCAGTATTTGCCTCTTAAAGATAGTAGAGTAGAAGAATAACAACAAAAGGAGATATCAAAGTGAATAAGCGTGACAGGATATTAATGAGTGACTGTGAGAATCACCAGCTTCCTCAGCATGTCAGTGAACACTTGGTAAGCAGCATCTCCATCCATCAGGAGCACTTTTCATAGAGAGATGAATTTATATCATCACTATCACAATATGAAATTAGGAGGTGTTTTCATGTGAAGCATTTCCCCCTTCTGGGGAGCACAGTGATGCTCTGTTTCATCAGTGCTCTCCGGGTACTCTGGTTTCCTCGAATGTTAGGTTCTCAGCCTATGACAGCAGGGATGGAGCAGATTTATCTTGGAGGATATCTCCACTTTCTATGAACATGTAATGCTTTCACATCGCATTTAGTGCTTTATTACATGATTTTTCTTTTTAGTCAACTAAACTACCGTATTACCAAACTTTTAACTTTGTCATGCCTTTTTAGCACCACTACATGTTTGGAGATATACACACAATGATCAGCATGCCAAGTCATGCCAGGTGTGCTTATATTCTTTTTGACTGTTCCTTTCTGTAGGCCTAGCATCAGAATCTTTTCCAGGGTATACTTGTTTTACAACTGGCTGAAGGTTTCCTATATTGTCGTTTAAATTTTAAGAACGATCCCGTTTGAAATGGCTTGAGGACACATGCCTGCTAACTTTTCATCTGTCTTCTCACAGTGTGGGATAGTGCTGGGAACTATCCTGCTGTTCTTCTGTTCGTGGATGACCCACAAGTCTTGTATGTTTCTGGTCCACACGGCCAGCAGCACCAAACGAAGGACCTATGCTGGACTGGGTGAGCTAAAGTGGCAAACAAGAGAAATATTAACTTGTATTAATTTTGTTCTGTTATGTAATGTTTTCAGTGGCCAGTATGTTTGTATAAAAGCCTGATATTTTACAGGGAATGGTGCCCATTTTAAGCAACAGCTGATTCCTGGTTAAAGTAGTGAAAGAAGTTGTTACTTGTCACTAATTCTGCTAACGGTTATAAGCAAATAGAGCAATGAGATGACATTAAGTGCAGAAATGTCAGTAACAGTAGAGTGAACACACCTCTACCCACAAGGACAATATTTAAGCTGCTTCCATATGTGTTACAAACGATGAATGAGCACATTTAATCTTGTTTGATCGTCAGTTTTATCAGGACGGACTATTTTTAGTGCACTGCCCTCTGTTTTTCTGCATGTTGCTCACACTGATGGCACTCTCATTCTTTGCAGCCTTCCATGCTTACGGGAAACCAGGAAAAGCACTGGTGGAAACGAGGCAAGTTCATTCACAAATTTTAGTTTCTGCCTATCAGTAATACAGTTGTTGGATCACTGGAACATTTTAGATGTTCAGTGGATACAATGGATCCATTACAATGGATATTTAGAATATCCATTGTAGATCATGTACACAACAAAGACATATTAGTTCTGTTTTTTAAAAAAAAACACACATTTTCACAAGGTTTCTCTTGTGTCTCTCTTTTTGTGTCCCTGCAGCATGATCGGTTTGATGTTGGGGACCTGTATTGCCTTCTATGTTGTCATTGCTGATTTGGGCTCAAATTTCTTTGCTCAGCTGTTGGGTTTACAGGTTTGATATCATTATTTTGTTGCTACTCGCTTCTACTTTTTCTTAATTTTAGGCTTTTGCGACCAACACTTGTAATAAATGTTGAATGGAGTCAATCAAAAAATCTATTGTGATAACAGGAAAAATCCTGAAAGTAAGTAAAGTGTGTTGTTTTGTCACTCTGTTGTGTATAGGTGACCGGCAGTTTTCGCGTGCTGTTGCTGATTGTAGTGTCGCTGTTCATTGTACTCCCTCTAAGTCTACAGAGGAACATGATGGCCACTCTGCAGTCGTTCTCAGCTATGGCGTTGATGTTCTACACCCTCTTTATGTTCACGGTTAGCCCATCGCCACACACACACACACATACATCTAAACTTTACACAGTGCATGTGAAAAGGCTGTAGCAGAAATTCTTTTTGGTTGCAGATCTTGAGAGGCAAATAGTTGAAGCATAATTATCAGTGAAAAAGATTTAAAAAATGATTGTTTTTGTTGCCTGTCTATTAGTACAGCATGATAAAGAACAGGTTAACAATAGCCAAGCTGTACATGTAAAGTACACATAGATTTAAAACATGTGTAAGTTGCAGCACAGCTTATTAGCCATGGTTGCTTATTTGATTTTCAAAATGTTATTTGGCCAAATGGTCATTTTGTTGTCTTCTGTGTTAATTCTTTCTTATGCGCACCATTGTACTGAGCTGTGACATCCTTGTACAATGCAATATTGTCTTGCTCCTATGTTTAAAGAGAAAATCTGCATGAAATCATTTGAGACAGAGAACAGTTGCTGCGCTGCTCGTTATAGACTGAAAAAAAGGCTCTCCCTTGGGAAGGCACTACTTGGCAATGGCCACAAGAGACATTAAAAGTTGTGTAAGTGGAAAGTAAGTGGAGAATAAATGGTCACTTCCAATAAATCTCAAACTCAACTGTAGAACAGAAACTCCCAAATATGTCCGATTTATTTTACATATATTAAACTTAATCTTTTGGCTGTTTATGCAGCATGTAAAATGCTTTTTTTTCTTTAAAGACAAAGACAAAACAGTGTGTGTGCATATATTTCTGGACCAGCTAGTCAGCACTGATTGACAGCACCACCACAACAGCTGACTGGCTGCAGTAGTAACTACTGGGACATAGTTTCTTTTAAGAAATCAAAATATAACATTCAAGTTTGTGAAGTTACATAAATTACAACTTTTGCAACCTCATAAATTACAACCTCTGTTGTAAACACCCCCAATGTTTAAATCAAGCTTCACTTCTGGCCACAGGTCAGTAGTAGAGAACTGCATGTCCTGCATGTAAAGTCCAGTCCAAATAAGCGTCAGTGCAGCACGGAGCACATTTCTTGCAACAGATTTCAGAATTTTGAACAGTTTCTAAAAGAAGTGCAGTTGTATGCCACAAAGGCGAAATTTATGGTTTAGCCGGAAGAGCACTTTTACAGTCCGCTGGCAAGGCGGAGATGGCCCGTCAGCCTGCAGAGAACTCTTTACGCTTTCTTCTTTAACAACAGAGAATGTGGTACAACCGATCTGTGGGCCACTCTTGCTTGTGTTGTTGTTGGTCTATCAGCCCGACATAGAGAAAAGCAAAGTTCTAACACACAACAAGCCGAACTGTTAAAAACAATGGAATGAAACGTTGAGACACTATCTGTGCTTTGCATACTTTATTTTTTGATTTTTGAAGTTATTTCATGCTTCTCCCGTTTTCGATAACCTCCGCTATCGCTTGCGCCACTATTTTGGCCCACGCAACAACACACGGAAGCACGTCTGGTCCGTAAAAACCTCTCCGCACTCCATCCAAGCAAAAACGTGTATGCAGACATGCACTCTGGTGGGACCAGAAATGATGCTTTATGCAGCACATTCTGATAAAACCGCAGGAGTGCGCTGCCATTTGCATTTGCACACAGCCCCCTGCACATGACTCATTTAGTGTGGTCAGAGGTGAAAAGTTTGGTTGTAGAGACCATCCAGCAGCAGTTTTCTGGCTCATGTGATTCAACTCATGTACTCTTTAAATATGCACACACAGTTGGCGCGTGCATGTGTGGGTAGCTCTGTTTTACTGACCTGCAGTACTGGTTCCACAGACTTCAAAATGCCGTTTGTACTATTTCTGTGTGATGTGACTTCTAGCTCTGTGGCATGCCGATAAGGTGGAACAGTGGTGTGGTGTGTCCAGCTTTAGATCCAGGCCCGGCCCAGACCCCTAACCATCTAACAGTGATTTACCTGCTTCCCTCCCTTTTTCATCCTACCATTAATTGTCCCCCTCTTTCGTTTCTCTCCATTGTACTACTTTACTTCTTTATTTCCCGTCTTGTCTCTCTTGTCCTTCTGCCCACCATCACTCTTTCACTCCACTCTCCTCATCTTTCTGCACCCTTTGTTTGCTCCCTCCCACCCCCTCCTTTTCCGCTGCTGTTTCTGCTTCTGGTGCTGTAGATAGTGTTGTCGTCTCTGCGCTACGGCATAATCTCGGGCTCCTGGGTGGAGCGAGTTCACCTGTGGCGCTTCAAGGGGGTCATTCAGTGCCTGCCTATTATCGCCACAACCTTCTGCTGTCACCCGTAAGTAAACCATGGAATCCACCCCCCTCCCCCTCCCAAAAAATATACAATACCACTGTAAGGCGGTGGGGACGGAGAGGGGGTGAGTGAAGGAAGCGCGATGTTTCCCCCGCAGTGTGACACTCCTTACACCCTCCTCCGACCTACCTGAGCCTTCTTCCTCCTTCTTTCAATCATCCCCAATCTCACCTTTGATTGTGATTTGGTCTGAGCCATTTGAGCTCTGTGTGTTTGTGTGTGTGACTTTGGTGGCAGTAGTAGTAAGGCAGAGAACATAGTGAAGTGACAGGCTCATTTTTGCTGCCCTCCACCTTCAGTCCTGGTCTGTGTGGGTGTGGCAGGTTTTCCTTTGGGATCTTATCAGTTGCTAGGAGGAGCAAGACAGAGAACATGCTGATGAAAACCTATGAAGTAGTGTTTGTCTACATACTCCTTTCATATGCCTCTTATTTCTTGCAAATGTATGATTTTTGCTTTTATTCATTTTGTTTCATCTTCATTACTCCAGTTTTTTCCACTACAGCAGGTTTTTGTTCAGTGTGGGATTTCCTGTCATGTCTCTTTGTTAGTTCCAGCTCTTCATTTTCTCTGGTTTTTCTCTCCCCATTTATTACTTTCATTATCTGTCTGTGAGCCATCAGCGAGGGTATTGTTCCCATTTCTTTCTTTCATAAACTCTTTCCCCAACTTTTCTCCATTTGGTTTGGGACGTAACTCCCCCTTCCCCCCGCCTCCTTCCCCTCAGATGGTGCTGTCCTCGTTCAAACATGGGCTGCTCAGCGGCTGGTGGCTAGGGCACATCAATATGGTGCGCTGGGAGGGTGTGTTTCGCTGTCTCCCCATCTGTGGGATGGCCTTCGCCTGCCAGTCGTAAGTACTCCTCCACCTGTGCAGGATCACATGATGAAAGTAATGTCAACCACGACTATATAGAATTCTGACGTTGGAAGCTCAGTGACTTATAGCGAAAATTATATATTAGTCTTATAAATATGTGCAGTGTAACTCCCAAAACGCGGGCTTTTCCACATTTCAACACTGGGAACTAAATCTTTTATCGCTGCCTGTAGAGAAAATTTCACAATTGGTGCATGAATACTCACAGCATTCTTTTAAAGCCACGGTGGAGGATTTGGGGTAAAGAAAAACACAGATTTGTGGTGGAGGTGGTTGATAAGGCACTGCTTTTTTGTAAAAAGAAGGTGCTTATGTTGCTTAGATGTGCTTTCTGTAGTTTTAACCAAAACTTATCTGCGCTTACTTTTTGTTTTGTTTTTTCGATTTCGGTCAGAATATAACGTAATCTGAAGATGAGCGGACACTTATATGAAAAAATAAAATCAAGTGAATGGTTCAGATTTGCAAAAGCTGCAAAGTACTGAATGCTTTTTGAGGTTTGTTGCATGTTGGATTTTTGAAGCTGACTATGCATTAGTTCCTCTCTATACACATCCACCAGAGGTGTTGAAATATATGGCTATTGATGATAATCGTGACATACAGAAGAAGCAATTGATAATATATGTGAGCAATCCATCACTAGCTTCTTCTTGCCTACACATATTATGCATTTTTAAAGTGAGGTGGTCACCTTACTTTAATAATCCATTAATTTTTCTGTAGATGTGATAACTTCTCTCTTACACGCAGAGAGAGATTCACGTTCCACAACAATCCCACTAAATCAGACTGCTATGCTCACACAGGGAGTTAAGCTGTCGAGGAATTAATTCTTAATTTAGCTTCCGTTTTGTTGCCTTCTTGTGCCGCTGCTCCTCCTCTCTCCTCTGCATTAGTCAGCTAACACTAACACCACATGAGACTCCATTATTGTGCTTTAAGTCGCAGGTTTCTTCAGTTTGTTACTCACCTGATCGAGTCACAGCAGTCTGGTGCTCTAGTTAAAGTGCACTTTAAATAAAGTACCCCACCTCTCACCAAATGACAGCTGGAGTAGACTCGGGGAGCCCCAGTGATCCTGAATTGGATAAGTGATTAAGATGGATAAAAGTGAATTCTTTTGGCCTTGATATTCATGTGGTGAACATCTGATATCAACCCTAATATTAGCGAAAGTGAAAAATGATGGGGGGAAAATGAGGAGGTGTTCTTTTCACTTTCAAGCAACCTTTTATTAAGAAACGTGTTAGTGTAAAGACGCTGTTTGACTCCAGACCGCTGTGTGCCCAGCCGTGATGCTATACCACTACATGTAATGGTGATAATGTATTTATTAGGTCAAAGTAGCTAGCAAAGGTTTTCAAAGGTGTGCATATGGGACTACAAACAGTATTGGCAGTTGAGCTTCCTATCGGTTGGGCTCTTATATATAATGAATGCTGTGCTGCAGTCTTTACTAACAGTAAATAATAAGAGGGTTTCCAACACAGCGTTTGCATGCTGTTCACCATGCCCGCAATGAATGCTGAAATCTCACTGCTTTATTTTCACTGATCACAGCTTGTCTGCACAACTTTCTTCTTTACTGTCTCCATTTTCACTCATCTGCATGCTTTGTCACTGCCTCTTTTTGTCCTGTCCTCTACGCTTGAGTGCCAACTCTGGGCGTGCAGTGAGCTGAGCGGGTGGTTCAGCTCACTGCACCAGTATCCTGTTAGACATGAATGTCTAACAGGATACTGGTGGAGCAAGTTCACCTTTGGTGCTGTAGAGGGCTGTAGGGTGTTACGGTGAGGTCATCAGGGGCCAGATGTTTGGGTGGTGGCAGTGTATGGTTTTGTTTTGTGTGAGAAAGAGTGAGGTAAGTGATAGAAGTGGGCAACTGTAGCCTTGGGAGTGAAACAAGGCTTTTTAATTAATGTAATCACACAAAGCTAACATAACATTATGGTATGGCAGACAGGCGTGATCATTAGCAAGAGAGGTGTGCATGTGATCCAACAAGAAGAAAGTATGAGCTTGTATGTGTTTATGTGTGCTTCCTCCGTCATCCCACTAGTAGTGCTGAGTGATATTTGGCATGGCGATTTCTTGGCCTGTGGTTAGGCTGAGCGAGGCAAGCGCTCCGTTAGGTGGCAGGCAGCTTAAGCCAAACCACTAATCAACACATTGGACTGCCGCCATCTCACAGACACACTGATGTATTCACAGGCTGATTAAACAGCTCTCAGCACATTGGATTTTTATTGCATTCATGAAATGTGTTTACTTTCAGTTAAAACATTACTTAACATCACCATTATAATGGGATGGGAGCTGGCCCTGTTGTTTTTTTGGCTGAGCGTCTGAACAGCGAGGAGCAGTTAGCTCATAATAGAGGGACATAAGAAAAACATGTATGGCTGAAACATCTTTCTGTGATGCTACTGCTGGTGTGTTTTCCAGTCCCACTTAATGACATTGTCTTCCATACACTCACTTCCCCCACAGTCAGTCTGCATCATATTTGAGATTTCATTGTGTTTAAGGACTAGCCTCTGAGTCAGGACTATTGAGTAACCATTAGATGCTTTTGCACCCCACTTGTTGTATAACATTTTATTTAACATTGGTTATAACATTAACTGGTTTCCAGATTAAACAAGCATCAAGGAATAGCATCAGTAGCAGAGTCAGGCAAAGGGAGAACAAAGGCCAGTGAAAGTTATGGTTTCTTTCTCTCTCTCTCCTGTCTTTTGCCTCTCACATGTGTGAGATAAAGGGAGGGAGAGAAAAAAAGGAGGCGAGTAAAAAGAGTCTGCCAGGAAAGTTTATAATGCTCTAAAACCTGTCAGCCACTTGCTGTTATATATAAAGCCTGTAAATTCACTGGTTAATGTGCCGATGGTCCCCTCCACACTCCCACACTCGCCTTAAAGCACAGAACGGGAAATGATGAAAGGAGGTCGACACCTGTGTTAAAAGACGAGCATTTCAGCCTCAGCCGGCCTTCACTACTGTCACCCATACTGTGTCTCTCACACACACATACACAAACACATACGCAGTGGTATCTAGACAAACACTTGTGCATACATCACCACCATTGCCATTACATTACTTTCATCTACTGCCATTGTGAGAAATGACTGCAATAAAAAAATAAAACTTAAAGCATGAATTGATATTAATATGAATTAAGATTCATATTCTCAATATGAAGATTCCAATTGTTGAAAAACCTTCATTTATTTGATGTTGTATGATTGATTGAGGCTTTTTAAAGTAGTTTGATTACATCTAAGTAGAAGATTGAAGTATTAATTTCAAATGTTTATTGATAATGGCATTCCATTCATATATTTTTAATGGGCTAAACAAAGAAGATGAAATCTTGTAGATGAAACTATCCAATGTTAGTTGGATATTGACAAGGACATGAGGGAAGAGATGCATCATTTGATTACTGAGCAGCACAAATGGACCCCCATATGGCTGCTTAATAAAGGAACGCTACAGAGCAGTTTCCAAATTTGAAGTAAGTGGCTGTGAAGACTGTCATATTGCCAGCTGTTTGGGGGGACAAAAATCAAATGAAACATCTGTGGGACTACGTTCCTCGATCTCTCTGCTAGAACTGTTGCATTGTAGAATTTGTATGTCTGATAATTCAGACAGTATAAGATCACATTGCAACAACACTGTTGTCACATGCAGTATACAGGGTGTGTTTTTTGTTTGTTTGTTTTTTTGGCTGACTATCTCTTACAGGCAAGTGCTACCAACCTACGACAGCCTCGATGAGCCGTCTGTTAAGCGCATGAGCACCATTTTCACTTCATCTCTCAACGTTGTTACCATCTTCTACATCACAGTGAGTGGAACCACTCTTTCTCAGTTGTGTTCACACCACTCCTATTTTGTGATATTAAAGAGTATCTGAGTTTACTTATCTTAAAATTTTAACAGGTCACTGTCAAAAAAAGCTAATGACATGAGTTCACTTTTTTTTTTAATGTCTTATGCTGGGATTAGATTACACAATATCAGCCTAATCTGGATGATGAAAGGCATTGATTTGAATCTGGAGCTTGCAAATCAGTCAGTTATATCATCTCGTCTTGTGTTTCATATTCATAGACTGTATATAAAAGATGCAAACAGCCACCTTGACGTCACTAACTAGTTACCAAAGACCCGCTGAGTTTTACTCATTGCTCTCTTGCTTTTTTGAAATCAGATGTGACATAAAAAAATTAGGTCTTGAGGCACTTCCACACCGGCTTCATGTTTCAGACCCTGAGGCTACATCACTCTTGTACATACAGCCTTTGGTCTTTATGGATGGATTATGAAAAGAAAGAGCAGTGACGTTGTCCTATGTGCAAGTTTGTAAGCGTGATTAATCAGAGAGCAACAATGCATCTTTCATGTCTCACTCATGAAACAGCAAGATTTTATGACTGTATAATTCATCTGATACAATAACCATCATTATAAACAACAATGTGTATTCTGACCCCAGCACTAGAGTTACTTATCCTACAGTACATACTCTCGATGGAGTTTCTGGTATTTTATATTATTTATGGCAAAATGTGTTTTATTCTGATATTGAAACAGTCTTGAGAGCTGATATTGGCATCAGAAACTATAAAACTTTCATCCATGTGTACACACTTTCACACTCAGGAAATGAAAAAAAAAAAACAAGTTCTCCCACATAAATTTTTCCTTCTTTTTGCTTTTCCCCAAACACCATGTTTGGTTCCCTCTCCAGGTGGGTTTCTTTGGGTACGTCAGCTTTACAGAGAACATCGCAGGGAATGTGCTGATGAACTTTCCATCCAACCTGGTGACAGAGATGATACGCGTTGGTTTTATGATGTCTGTAGCTGTTGGATTTCCCATGATGATCCTGCCCTGCCGCCAGGCCATCAACACTATGCTTTTTGAGCAGCAAGTGAGTTCAGATATACTCAGATGCTCCCTTTGTCCTCTACATTTAAAAAAGAAAGTCTTAAGGCTTGTTTGCTTGTTGGTTTTCTCACTTTACTGAATTGTTAATAGTAGAGGGATGAGAATTTGGATACAAATTTGTTTGTGAAAGAGGAACTCCCATTCTTTCTTTCATGCAGTTTGAAATGCATTTAGAAGTGTTTCATGTAAACAGATTCCCTGGGAAACACCTGCTGTGCAGCATAAATGTATTGAATCTGTAATCAATTTGTAAATGTGGGATGTGTTACATTCATATCCCCCCACCCTTCACTAAATCCTCTCTTTAGGTCTTTTTTTTTTTCTATCTTACTGTTTTTGTCTTACAGCAGAAGGATGGGACATTTGCCGCTGGGGGTTACATGCCTCCTCTGCGCTTCAAGATGATCACCCTCTGCATTGTGTTTGGCACTATGCTGGGGGGCATTCTCATCCCCAACGGTACGTCGTGTGTGCGTGTGAAAAATTGGTCGTGGATTGCATGGACTAAAATAAAATGGTGTGTGTATGTGTGCTGCTCGCTGGAGGTCTTTAAGGTGCATGTGTTCCTTTATGTGGGCGTAGCTGGGGAGCTTTACGATGTGTGTGAATGTGACTTTACGAGTCAGTGACTGTCACACTCTAACACAGTCCTTAAATCAGGACCCTTACTTTTATCTCTTTTTAGATGGGCAGACAGGAAGATAGGGCTATTATTCTCCCGGACTCTTTCTCACACACTCACACACAAACAAACGTCCAGTACACACCAGTATTGGCTCTCCGTCAGCTTCCTTAAGTCCTTGTCTCTCTCACAAAAAGCTCCAAAATTGCATAGATGTAAAGGTTAGCATTATTTTATGTTTTATCCACCCGCTGTTTGTTAAAGTTTTGATTGGGTGAACACGGAGACACACACAGAGCTGGTCAGATTGGCTCTTTGTGTATTTAATCAGGCTAATAGACTGAGGAGAAAGGAGGTAAGGACCCTGGGGGGAATGGGCACTAAATCTGAGGGAAACAATATGGTGTCCGTCCTCTAGATGAACGATGGGTTTCCGGGCTTGACGCCCAGTAGGCCCATTCGTTGTGACTTGGGTGTGGCCACGGCTCGCTGCTGCCAGCAGCAGTGTGCCACGGATGGCGTCTTTGAGGGGCAGTTATGAATCCAGTTTGTAACGAGGCGCCCAGATCTGGGACTCTAGCAGTCTTTTTTCACCCTTTTCTGGCACAAAGAAACCGTGCCAGTGCACTGAAACAGACAGAAACTCTTCAGCTCTGTTAACGTTGGTGCCGTGTTTATTTAACAGTGTTTGGGTTGGTTTAATGAAGTTTTCATTGTACTGTAACATCTGGAAAGGCACAACTTGTATTTCCAGATCATTTACCTGTTAGTTTAGTTGTTTTACCCCTTGCCCAGCTAACTTTTGTCCAGTTTGTTATAACCATTTCAGACATTTAAGCTAACTCTTTCAGCTCTGTATCCATTAACATTTGGCAAGCACCTCTGATTTGGAACTAGTGCTCTACAGGCCCGCAGATTTTTTTTAAACTGGTTTTCCTGTCTTTAGTGGAAACTATTCTGGGTCTGACTGGAGCCACCATGGGCAGCCTCATCTGCTTCATTTGTCCTGCTCTCATCTACAGAAAGATCCAAAAGAACGGTGTCATTGCTCAGGTTAGAAGCTTTTTTTCTTTTCCAATATATTTATTTGGGGAAAATATTTTGTGTGACCATTTGTTGTTCTCCACTTCCTGTCCTGTAGCTGGTGCTTTTTGTTGGTCTGGGCATCCTGCTGATCAGCACCTTTACCACTCTCTCAATTTCGGCCAGTAGCCCCGGTCCAAGGATCCAACCTCCTCCTCCTGCACCTGGCAAGAACAACCAGCAAGAACTACCAGACATCTCTGAACTGCACGGTAAAGATCGCAAGTTTCTCTAATGGCTGGCAATCACTTAGGAACTAGATGGGCTGTAAATGAAAGTGGTTTACTAATGAGCCATGGAAACATTTACCTCAGTGGGCCGGAGCCGGGGTTGTCTGTAGCATCTGAGATTGGACAGCAGAGCTGCATGTAATTATTTCCTGTAAAATGCGCCAGCGGTACAAGAGACATGTTTGTTTCTTGTCTTATTTTTAAAGTCACAGACTGCTCGCAGCACCTTGAAGGCACATTCTAAAGAGAATGTGAACCAGTAGCAAAGGGCCAGTGAGACTAAAACAAAAGCACAAAGTCACGGCAGAAGAAAGGCTTTCTTTTATCTCTCGGAGAAGAAAAGATGGAGACAGACAGAGTGACTGATAGACAGACAGGCAGGGTGAGGAGATAACCTCTTGATAATATCTGAAAGCAGTGTTGAGTGCTTGACATTGATGAAGCGAGATTGATGCCCTTCAAACTCCAGCAATTTCTCTCCACCCCTCTACCTCTGTTCATTTCTCCTGCCACCCCCCTCCAAACCTCTTCCCCCCAAAATACATTGTCTACACCCCCTTTCTCTCAGCATATCTCACATGGCAGCTATAAAATGCCTGCAAGCGCTGGCTGTATAAAAGGAAATGGGGTGGGGGGGTGATGATGATATGGGTTTGGGGAGAAATGAAAAAAAAAATGGAGACGAGACCCAGAGGAAACCTTCTGAGCTGATGTTTCCAGTTTTAGGGTGAGAGAAGAAGAGCATGGAGGGAGTCCTGACAGTTAATCATCCTCAGCTCTCGTGGTCTTTTCTTACTGTGCAGTTCCTTCTTGTTCACTGCCATCCAGAAACTTTCTGTCTCATTTGTGGATTTTTTTTTTTCCTCCCAGCTTTGCTTCACACTAAACTCACAAGAGCCAGACTAAAAACTTGTTTCCTTTCTGCAACACTCTGATATCATTTCTCTCTCGTGTCACCCTCATTAATTCTACACATCACTGGTGCCAGTCTTGCCATTTTCAGCATTTGCTGCCCCCTAGTGGCTGTACACGTCCAAAATCAGTTACAGTCAACTCTGACAGTAAGCATCGTCCATTTGAGAAATTCCTGGGTGTAAATTAATTTTAACACCAATAGTTAGTCTACGCAGTATACACAGCGTGATGAGAAATAAGGAGTAAAATTGTAATAAATACAATACAGTAGAATAAAGTCATTCTGTTTTTCCCAGGCAAAGGTACGGTCTCCTCATTTGTTTGCAGTGATGTGTCTCCAAATTTTCAGACTGCATTTAGTATGAGAATTATAGCACCAAGAAATTAAGTCTAAGATTAACTGATTTATTCTTTGAGTTTTAATCAACTAAATGTCATAAGACTATAGTGGACTAAAATCTAAAGTTGATTCAGTCGACTAAAAGATAAAGTGTGAAAGTGTCAATACATTTGATCACAGATTTTGTCCTCACGCATAAATTTTTTTTAACTTATCGTCTTGTTTTTGTCAGAAAAAAAACACGTTTTTTTGACGAAAACTGTGATGAGAATATGGGGATATCTTGAGATGATATCTGGCATTAAATTAGCTGACCATAGTGAAACAGTAGAACAGTAGCATTAATGAGACCTTCCCTTTTTTTGCACCTACATGCAGACAAACCCGCAAACAAGAAGCCAGTGGAAATAGAAAAGCCTGACAATCTACCTGTGGAGGTGGTGCAGCCTGTGGAGCAGGACCCAGGTGAGCCCCCCCAGATTAAAGGACCAGTTGATCTATCGAAGGAGAAGAAGGACGAGGAGGTGCAGTTGGATCGTCCGGATGCGGGTAAGGAAAATGAACCAAAACTGGAACGTTAACTGGATGTCGAACTTGTAAGGATTACCATTTCCTCTTTATCCAGGTGTGGCAGTGCCAGAGGGAGAGGCCCATCGTCATGAACCACCCATTCCTCATGACAAAGTCATGGTAGACACAAGAAAGAACATTGCAGAGCTGAAAGATGAAAACAAACAACCTGTTGCTCTTGCAGAAGGTGGCGAAGAAAAACCTCTAAGAGGCAACGAGCAAGATTTCGAGAATGCTTTGAAGGTGGAAAACAAAGATGACAAGGTTGATGAAAAACCTGCCAAAGAAGAGGATTTGGGTGGAGGTGAGGTCTTGTCGATTGAGGTGGTTGATAAGCCTGTTGCAGAAGCAGGCAAAAAGTTGGATGTTGCCCCATTAAAGGAGGGGGAGAATCTCAATGCTGTTAAAGAGCCCCTCGTGGACAATGCAGGTGTAGTGGCCAATCAGGCTGCAGAAGCCAATCAGGATGCGGTAGCCCAAGTCCATAAAGTGGGCAAAGCTGCGGATGCTGAAGAGAAAGGTGAGCATTTCAAGCTCTTTAACTGTTGTTTAAGGCAAAAATGATGGAAAAAGCGTTCTAAGAGAGTGTTTGTGATATGTAATGACCTTTTAGTTCCACCTGCTGAAGGAGAGCACCGCCCTGCTGGAGAAGAGGCTCCAGCTGCAGAAGGCAAAGATGCAGCCGATGACAAGATGGAAGGTAAGTGGAGTTTAAATGTACAATAAAATTCAAAGTTAAATTCATTTATTTATTAGCTGACAAATTTTACAGCATGTTGTGAAAAAACGTAATCACATCCGCATTTAAAAATCAGCCTAAATCGATTTGCACTGAAGCATTGCATTTATAGTGGCTGATAGATTTTCATATTCTTGATTTCTGCAGTTAATGGACTGTTGTTTAATCTGACATATAGATTCTAGTGTTTTGGGGGGGGGTTGCAGCTAAATTTATCATTGTAATTTAAAGATTATGTATTTATATAATGAGGTGGAGAGGCTGAAAGTGATGTCAAATGTAAAATGTAGCCGCAGCTTTTTGTAAACCATGACCTTCTCTCGGTTGGGGGAAATGGCCTCACATTTGTGCAGACACAGACTTGGGTTTTTCCTTTTTATTTTATATTGATAGTTTGCCTAAAATTCCTCGTTTGTGGTCCAGGCTTTCCTTATCTGTGTCACTGTGTAACACTTTGGCATAATAACTTTGTAGCAGAGCTTGCTAAGCAGGGAAAGAGCAGCTGCCTGAATGGAATCCAGATGCACCCTAATTGTCCTACTAGAGTCACTTCCGCTAACTCTGACTTTAAATTGCTTCCGCTATGAGCAACACATACGAGACGTTCTCTTGTTTCCTGCAAGATTCAATACAAGAGTCTCCATGCATTCCCTGCATCTGAGAAGTTAAAGAGCTAGTGAATTACCTTTATGGCCACAACACTGTCCCAACATTAATGGGAAAATCCCAGTACGTTTATCGTTATTGTTCTAATTTTCAATTATCAGATATTTTCTTACAAAATCACTGTGCTTAAGTTAAAATGTGTTTAAGGCCGACTTGTTGTTTTTAGCAGTTTCCAGCTCTTAGAGAGCTGTACTGGATGTATGTAGCCAATGTTGTTTCGCTAATGTGCTATCGATTGACCAATCAGAGCAGACTGAGCTTTCCAGAGACAGGATTTGAAGAGACTGGAGGTAAAACAATGTTTCTGAGTAACAGGATCTACTGCAGGAAAATCAGTATGTGAAAAAATGTGTTTTTGAACATTAAAAATGTCAAACTGGTAAAACTTTAACTAAGTGATATATGAGGACTTTAGTTAGTTTTAAAATAAAATGCTGGACATTAAAATCTAAATATGAAGTCAAGATACAGGAAAGGCTCAACAAATAAATAAATAAATAATGCTTAATATAACCTCTTTGATTATTGGGTGGGAGAGTGATGATGCAGTATTCCTCTGATTGGCTAATTTAGACTCCTATGTAGCCCACTTCCTCTTTCTTTTCTCTCGCTTTGCTTGTTTTATCTTAATGATCCCTTCTTGCATATTATTCCCTGTTTGATGGTGTTAAAAAAAAAAAAAGAAGTACAGATGTTTTCCGCTCACTTCCTGACTCGGCTCGATCCTCTCACCAGTCTTTTTTGGCTTTTGTTGACTTTCTCATTCTGTTATTCTGTTGTTTACTTTTGCCTTCTCTTCCTTTTTTCTCCATCTTTTCTTTCTGTCTCTGCCGGACTCCTATCGCAGTGATAAAAAAGCTGGTTGCAGGTATGAACTCCTTGCCTCTTCTTCAGTTTATCTCAATCTGTCTATCACTCAAATTTTCAAACATTTACAAAATATCTCATCTTTTTTTTTTATTTTATTATTGCTTATACTGTTGTGTGTGTTTTGTGTTTGTGTGTGTTTATATTGAAACTTAATACTAGTAAACTAAACAAAAGCACCCACTCACATTGCCTCTTAACATAATCTGTCTACACCTGTCTGTAGCTGCCTGTTTAAGGCTACAGTCTAGAAAAGCGTGTTAACTGGAAGTAGTGGATTATTAACTGTTTCCTGTCTGCCCCCCTCACCCCCAGAGTCTGGCCCTAGTTTTATTAAGCCTCCTAACTAATGCCCTGTTCTCTGAGCAGGTCGTTACTTATTTTAATTAAATGTTTTTGAATGGTTTGTTTCCATGTAGAGGGTCAGCTGGACCATGCGGTGCTTCTGCAGGTCATTAAGGAGCAACAAGAACAACAGAAAAGGCTTCTGGACCAACAGGAAAAACTATTGGCTGTCATAGAAGAACAACACAAGGAAATCCACCAGAAACAACCTGCTGGTACGTATATACCTATTATTTTTTCCTTTTTGTTGTCATGACAACTTGTAAAGAAAACACAGCTATCATAGGTGGTGGCACTCAACTTAAACGTGATGTTTTTGCAACTTAAAGGGGGAGCTGCTGAAAGCGACGGTGAGAAAGGCATCCAAGGACACGCAGAGATGATGGAAGGTGGAGCAGCAAAACCCAAGGAGGGAGCTGGAGCTCCACAGGATGGAGGAAATGAGGCTCATGCTCTGGCCCAGAATCAAGCTCAGGTTGAAGATAAAGGTGCTGAAGCTAACCCTGCAAAAGTAGCCATACCAGCAGCTTACAAGGAGGATGCAAATGTTGCACTCGCAGGAGAATCGCATAAGGAAAGTGAGGTCGGGGCGAGGGGAGTGCCATTGGGAAAGCAAAAACCTGAACCTGTAGCTCAGAATGTTCACGTAGCCCAACTAACAGAAGAAGAGGCAATTGAAAAACTTAAGAAAGAAATGGTAGGCAAAGAAGATCAAGCAAAACAAGGAAAAGAACAGCTGGAGAGGGAAATAAAGGAGAAGCTAGCCAGAGAAGAGGAGTTGGAGAGGGAAAGATCAGAGAGAGAAAGGATAGAGAAAGAAGTTCAGGCAAGATTAGAAAAAGAACGGCTAGAAATGGAGAGAAAAGAAAAGGAAAGGCTAGAGAAAGAAAAGATAGAAAAGGAAAGACAGGAAATGGTGGCCAAACAACAAGAGTTGGAGAGGGAGAAGATAGAGAAAGAAGTTCGAGAAAGGCTGGAAAAAGAACGACTGGAAAGGGAAATAAAAGAGAATCTGATCAGAGAGCAAGAGCTTGAGAAAGAAAAAGCATTAAAAGAGAAACTTGCACGCGACAAAGCTGCAAAAGAGCGATACGAGCAGGAGCTGCAGAAACCAGACAATGAAATACTTGATAAAGCAAAGAAAGAGGAGGCATTGCAGGAGGCTCAGGAGAGGCTGCTTCGGCTGCAGCAAGCCATAGAAGCTCAAAATGCTGGAAAAGCTGCACAGGGGGGCGAGAGAGATGATGGTGAGGCTTTGAAGAAAGGAGGACGAGACCTCAAAGAGAAAGCTGCTGCTCAGCCAGAACCCGGAGAAGGGGAGGAAGATGGCGAGGTTCACCCCCAGGGCTCCCACGAGAAGGTTAGGAAGCAGGGAGAGATAGATCTGAAGCGGAGGCGTAGGTCACTCGGAGAGGCTAGAGGCCCCCTGGAGGACACTGAGGCGTCCAGGGGGGTTCCAGGGTTGGAGCCCCTGCTAGAGCTGGGGGGGCCAGATCTGCACGCAGCCCTGGAGGGGCAGCTATTGGCTGGGGCAAGGCTACACACACGGCAGATTAAACAGGCCTCAGTGGATGAAGAAGCTAAATAACATACACATACACACACACACACACATTATTATTTAGCGGTCAAACACATACTGTAGACCTGCAGAACCTCTTAATACTGTGGACTGTGATATCGCTGCCTTACATTCTCTTTTGCCTTCAGAGTTGTTAAGAAGTGGACCATGTTGTTTTTCTTGATACTTTGTTATCTGCCAGGAACCCAAAGTCTTTATTGAAGAGCAGAAGTGTATGTAAATATTAACTTATTTTTGTTTCCAGGGAAAAATTTGAAGAGGTCATTGTTTAAAGTGTATATACATCTATGCAATTACCTTTCTGTGGAGCGTTTTTGACAGGGACGATATTCGTCACATGTACTCCTTTTGTCATTCAGTTGTTGCTTGGTCTTTGTAAATGCTTTTAAATGTGATCCATGTATTTTCTTATAGAACCCGTTTACCCCAAATTTGATGTACTGTGGCTTCAGGCCCCTTGATAAAGTGTTTTTGCTTCGTGCTTTCAAAATGAGGTATTTAACTACACGCTGGAGTGTTGAGATATAGAGTAGCCTTACTATTTCCATAAACTGTGGACAACAGAGCAGCTCGAACCAGAACACCTGGATCAATACCTGTAGTTTCTAATCATTCCATCTTTATTCCTAGTATTTCTTCCAGGTTGATTTATTAGTGCCTTCCACTTAACATACTGCAGCGTATGTTGTATTCAAACAAAATGTGCAGTTTTTTCCCTCAATATCTGGTCTTTTTCTTCCACTAAACGATCTTATTTGAAGATATAATAATGGAAGGTATTTTGGACTTCTGTATTGTCTTTCATTGGCTAGCACTTCAACACATTGGACCTTTGCTTTATAAAAGAGGCTATTTTTGGGACTATTTTTCTACATGCATGTTATTTCTGTACATTTTGCTGATAAAAATTAATAAAGCTCATATATCAAAACATCAAAATCAGGGTTTTATTTATTTATTTATTTTTACACACAAACACACAGAGATTTTCACATTAAAGAGTATGGCGGTTCTTAATGGCTTATCTCAACCACACCGACATGAAAAACTGTGTTCCCAGCATCAAAAGTCAGTCAACTTGGTCTTCCTGAGATTGGTCCAGATAAGCCTGGATGATTTCCATTCATCTGGCTCTTTTTTTGGCCTGTAATAAAAACAAATATATAAATAGGCAAATGGATAACATTAAACAGAACTCCTTTCAGTGTGACAGTTACTGACACTGGCACTTACTGCATTGGTAAAGCAGATCTTCAGTGCTTCAAACTCTTTGGCACACAGGTCCTTCCTCAGCTCCTGTGTGCCTGTTGTGGTAGCAGCTACACACTTTCCATACACTGCTGCCTGAATAACACACAAATTAAAACTTCACAGGAAGCACATTTGTCCATGTGAATGTAATAACTGCATAACTTTAATTATTTGGACCGATGTTTTATTAACAAATGCACCCATTTTTATTAACCTAATTTCCACTGTTTTGTTTATTAAGAATTGGTACATTAACTTTATTGCCAAAAATTCACCAGAAGCTAAACCATGGTCTAATATGTCAATTAGGTAAATCTAGTAATAAAAAATAATAATACAATAAAAACATGTGATTTATGTCTGCTTAAAAGAAAAATTAACTGGCATGTCTTTTTGTAACCTACATCTTGAGATAATGAAGTGCATGGCAGCACGTGTATATTGTTAAAAGCTTAAATGAGGAAATATTTTGGATGTCCCCTACTGGGAGCTGCTGTGGAGATGACAGCTGGCTTTGATGGGAGAAGCAGCTAAGTATAATCATATCTAATGTGGAGAAGAGAGGTTCCAGAGTTGAACCCGTTCAAAGGATAATCTACCTTGCTAATAAAAAGCACCATTTTCCATCCTGTACTTACCTCGTTCGCACACTGTGCAAGAAGTTCCGGGAAAAGTCTCATTTTCTCCCTAGTGCGACTCCAGACATTTGACCCAGACATGCTGCTGCTCAGGCGTAAATAGATTTGTTTTAATATCTGGTAAATTTTTTAAGTCAACGTATAATATAAAAAAAAAAAAGAAGCAGCAATATTTTCGTGTCAAAGCCGTTTCGCAGTTTCTTAAAATCTCTGACAACTCAAAAGAACCGAAATTATTTTTAATCATATCAACACACAGACGGAGCTCCGGTGAAAACCCTGGGCAGCGCCATGTTGACGACCGTCTACGCCCATAAAAATCCTGAAATATGATTCGTTCATTTCCTTGGCAGTCAAACCTTTTCTGAAGGTTGATTCGTTATCTTTTAACTCCTCCTTTAACCAGAACACCAATAGAATAGAGGATTGTTGCTTAGTGTTTTGTTATTGGCTAGCGGTTACCACGAGCCCCGCCTTTCCGTCGTACGCCTCGAAGGAAGATGAGTAACCCGCAGCTGGGACTGCTAAATCATGGCAACATTTATGGAACGATTAGCCTTTCTTCAGAAAGTAAGTAATATCGACAGTCGTTAATTCTTAAAAAAGAACACCGAGAAGCCGAAACAAGCATGTTAAATGTCACGTAGCGTTGACGTACTTATTTAAATGTGTTAGCTTTTGCGAATCCATAGCTTTCTTTTAGCCTGCTAGCTAACAACCTTAACCAACATCTTCTGGCTTTTACTTTCTGTGTTTCGCTGGACGTGTCAGGTTGTTTCGTTAAAGCTTAATGCTGCACACTGGTTTAAGGGTCAGTTTGCGGTCAACTGAAGTGGTAAACCACAATTTCGTCTAACTATCCAAGGTGCCCACCCTGATGAAGGCTACAGCAGATGATGAAAACCCCTGTCCTGGCTACCTTTTCCAGGAGATTGGAAGTATCTTTTAACTGCTTCTGCTGTGGATCTGCAAAAAGTTCCTACTCCTGCTGGCCTCTTTTGCATGTTAGGGCTGTATAAGTAGGCTGTGGCCATGACTTTACATAATCACTGATGGATACATACCTTGAACATGGCTGTGATAGGTTAAAATGATATTTTTTTGTGTGAAGAAAAGGTCTCAAGTGGGTTATCAGTCAAATGTTTATACCCGCTGAACCATGGGAATAGTAATTCCTGTGAGATGAAGTGTTATATCCTTAATTCTAAGCACACTGTAGAAATCTCCCATGAGTCTTCAGGTTGGGGTCAGTGTTTGTTGGAATACCTCCTGGAGAGGCTACGAGTGGAGTCCTGTCATGTCAAACTGAAGGTGAGAGAATTGCTTTTGCTACTGTTTCTGTCTCTTTAAAGGACCTGTACATTGTTGATTGCAGTTTATGAGTAAGTGTGGGTTCTGTTCTTGCTTCTGGTGTATCAGGTGCTGAAGATCTTTGTCCACCTCTGTGGTCATGGGTCCAACCATTTCCTCACAGAACTCAGAAGGAACTCCACCTTCATCCAGCAAGCATCCGGTTAGACTTTTCTCATTTGTGCTTTCAACTTTCATTATTTTGCTGCGGCCATCATTCATAAATATTCACTTTGGGTAATTTTTATTCGATAAGTTTACAGCGGCCCTCCTGATCCCATCCATGGCACCGCACTATATGAGAAAGTGAGGAATACAGCACAGGTACTACATGGGTTGTTTTGTATTTTCATCTCAATATAGTCAGTTACACAGAAATGGAAGGTGGCTTGAATAAGAACTTTTTTTTCCTTTGCTGTTCATGCATTTACAGGAAGTGGCCCGCTTACTTTTCACAGATGTCATTCCCTCCAAAAACAGCATTTCTTCACTTAACCTTGCTCCCCCAACAATGGGTAAGTGCTAACACACATTGATTATGACCATAAACGGCACTCATCATTAAAAGATGGGCAGGAAGGTGATGTGGACACCCAAGTTTGTGAAAGTGATAACTCAAGAATGAATTAGAAAGTATAATTTTCCTGATCAAAGATATGAGCTTTAAAGACTTAGGAACCCAAATATATGTACTGCATCCTGTATGCCAAACTATTGTACATCACTTTGCTACCAGGTGTGACTTCAGCTCCATGTAATAAACAAGTAATAGAAGAGACTACTGTAGTCATTGAATTGCATTGAGTGTACAATAGTTACTTTGTTTCATTCTCTTTAGGTATGGGATCAGCCCTTTCCCACAGATCAGGAATGCAGGGTTTTGGATACAGTCCAAGAAAGCAGGGGACAGGTGAGGGAAGCCGAGCTGGACAGTACATACAAATCAAACTTACTGTGTGTGTAAATTTCTGGACCTGTGCCTTCCAGCAGGCAGCGACTCACTTCTGGATAAGATTCAGAAAGCAGCTGAGGTGGTGGCGAGCGCTGTCCTTCCCCCTACTGAGCATCAGGGGATCCGTCTCCATGACAACCATTACCGGGCCGTGGTGGCGCCTTCTGCACCCATAGAGGTGGCCGTGCCAGCGTGTGCCTATAATCTGCCTGCTTGTAGACCGAAAGGTCAGAAATGAAGCTGGTACAATTATGCATTTTATTGAGGCAAGATTGAGAAAAAGTATAAACTGAAGCCCTAGTAGCGAACAGATGTTTATAAATTAAGCTTTTCCTCATGTGTCTTCACTTCACCAGTGACTAAGTGGTGCCCGGGGCAGGTAGGAGGCGGCTGGGAAGAGACAGACAGTGGCAACAGCTCCTCTCACAACTCCTCTCAGGACATCGCTGCCAATAGCAGGGCGTCGGTGGGCAGCAAGTCAGCTGGCACAGGAAGCCAATCAGGGGCCAGCAGAGAGAGCAGCGGGGACCTATCAGATCGGTCAGTGTCAAAAAAAAGTTTAACCTTTTTAACACATCACGTACTTGAGCCCCTTTTTTTTTTTTTTTTTTTTTTTTTTTTTTTTTTTTTTTTTTTTTTTTTTTTTTTTTTTTTTTTTTTTTTTTTTTATTATTTTTTTTTCTTTAAATTTTAATTTTTT
>VUQG01019314.1:122307-143470 GCA_015106755.1 Etia nguti | reverse complement strand
CGATATGAATTATTTTATATCACGATAACAATATATATCACGATATACCACCTGACCTGTGGTCATCAGGAAAGTGCGCAGTCTGTAAGCAGTGAGCGCAGAGGGTCCAGTCTTTGTTAATGAAATGGATGGTTATGCTCATGTAGGGCTGCGTATCTCTGCTCGTCCATAGGTCAGTAGTCAAGGCATAATGCACGACACTGCAAACATCCTTCTCTACTTTGGCCCAGCATGCGTCATATAAGCGAGGCAACTCGAGTTTACTGAAGTGCTTACGACCGAGCATAACGTACCCCGGATCAAGGACTTTGACGAGGTCACGAAAGCTGTCCTTCTCAAGCACCATGTCGGAAAACCACAAGGAATTTCTTTGCGAAAAATATCATTTTTTTATACTTTATTTTCTCTTGCATAAAGTTAAGAGTATGTATAGTGACAAGACAACACTAATATATTTGCCACAGGCTATTTAATGATATATTTTATGTAATAATTTACAAAATTAGGTTAAAAACGATAGAAGACAAATGGCACGATAGACACTTTCTATCGTCCGCACGATATATATCGTCATATCGCCCAGCACTAATTTGTACTACAATAACATATGTATTTCCATGAAAGCCTTGGTTTGGTTGCTGCTGTGGTCTCTCTTTACATCTTTGCAAACAAAATGCCATACAAATTGGTATTTATTTTTAAGATTCCTCAAAAGTGTCATCACTGAAGAGCTGGCATGCGGCAAACCATGTTTCAGATAATCAAAACATTCATAATGATTTAAAACAGAAACGGATTTAAAGTTCAAATGAAATATAGTAAATATTAATTCATATGTAATAGATCAAATGTAGTCACTAATGATACTGGCATTGCACGTTATCTTACTATCTCCCCTTTTCTCTGCCTTGCACTTACAGTCGAGCAATACTATACCACCAACGTTCTAAAGAACCAGCTTGTGCAGAATGACATCCGTGTAGCCAAGAAGCTACAGGATGAAGAGGAGGAGCAGCAGGCCCAGCAGAGTGCCCTTCAGAGACAGGCCTCCAGACAACTGTAGGTGACTCCTCAAAGCACACTGCTGCAATAACCACACTGTGCTACATGCAACCCTTACGCTACTGCATGTAAATTTAGTGCACAAATTTGTGTCTTCATTTACTTTGCGGCGTCTTATGTTGATTATTGTATCCATAAATCACAAATATGAGAAGTAATTTTCTTCTGCGACTGCTCTGTAGAGAGGAGCAGGACTTTGAGTATGCCCGTGTGATTCAGGAAGAACTCCAGAGATGTGCTGAGGAGGCTCAGAGGAGGGAGCTGGATGATGAGGTGAGCTTTTTACTCACATCTCTTTGCTTACATAGCATATTTTATTACCAACCTGTGCATAAATATTAAAAAAAAACACAATGTGTATTTAATCTTCTTTTACAGTACCCAACAGTCAAAAAAGTAAATCTACCTTTATGGGGATAAGAAGAGTCAGGTTGAACCCCTTTGAAATGAGATGATGCATACATCTCAAAGGGTTTACCCAAATATAGGAGCTTTATCATAACCTTAAATGGGTTACTTACCTTAGCACCCATGCGCACTACAGTCTAGGTTAACTGGGGAGCTTAACCATGTGCTGTCATGCATTTAACCAAATAGGGAAAAACCTGTTAGATTTGCTAACTTTGAACATATTTGATTTAAAAAAAAAAAAAATCTTATCTTTAGCTCAGTTGACTTCGATGGAAAGTGTACTAGTGTTATAATACTATATGGCCGGTAAGCTCATCTTACTATAATATACAAAATCTCTCTCTGTCTTTCTGCATGTTCATTTTTTGTGTGTGTGTGACCGCCAACACCTCCCTAGATGATCAGGAGAGCATCCAAACTTGGCACACAGGTACATCTTAGGCCCATGAAGGTTCTTATCTATATCAGATACTGTGATGTTATCGTGTAACTAGCAACGGGATAAAATAATCTGTTTTCAGCATTACTGTCCCTATAACACCTTATGAAAGTATTTTATCATTTTTATTTCATGACAGTAGTATCTAATTTATATTCACAAATTATCAGTTATATTTAACCTGATGTCATCATTTTATATTACCTGGCAACGACCTACTAATTTTCTAAAAGGACCTGTTTTTTGCCTGTTTTCTGTTATTTCAGTTTCAAAATAATTACATCTCATTCATATCCATAAAAGCTGAATTATACATGATCTATTATGTTATCATGTTGCCTAGTAACCACCCAGCAGTAGGCTAAAATTACCCCTTTTTTTGCATTTATGCACCTTCACCACCTTATAAAATCATCATTTTAATGTCACAGCGCACACATGTCAAACAGTACAGTAGCATGGGCATGCACTTGTATTTTAAATGTATTTCTTAATGTGTATCTCTTTCTTGTGCAAATCTATGGTTTTAAAGTCAAGTTAAGTTCAAACCACAATAGAATATTGTAGAAGATATAGACATGCTCCTTGAATGAATGCTGTGCAAAGTAGAAAATCAGTTTTCCTCTACCAGCCACTCATTTTTGTCATTTTTAATTTAAAAGCTCCATGGTATTAACTCCGAACTGAACGGTCCCCCTGATAATAAGATAAAAAGCCTTGACAGCAAACTTCGCGAAGTAAAATATTGTGAGGGATTTGTTCCTGAAAGAGGAACAAATCCTTTCCCATGGGCATCAAGTTGCTGGCAGTAACCAGAGCAGAACAGGATATGGTATGAACAAGTTTACCTTCAGCACAAAGTAATACTTGGAGAGTTTCTCGTAGGAAGTATGAGCATTTCTTTCTTTTGTTAAAGGGATAGCACAAATATAGTTTTTAACCTTTGTATCATATGCATACAAACTTATAAAACAATGTGAAAAAATCAGGCAAAAAGTAAGGAAAAATCATTTTAAAATGATTTAGTGACTTTTTCACATGGTGTAGAAGGTAAAAGGTAAATTAATACCACTGGCATTCCCCTTTAAAGTCAGTGAAATCACACTCAGCACAGGGACTCATAGACATTTATGGCACTTAGGATGTATTTATATATCATTTAATTATGCGCCTGTTACAGGGAGTATCATATGGCTCATTCTGCTCACTCTTAGGACTAACTGAGTAAATAATGAATCCCACTGGCAGCAAAGTGCTGCTCTGGGCCTCGGCTGTATCCATCGCTCCAAAAGAGGGCTTTAAAAGCACGGTCAGCTGTTTAGCACAGTCTTTCAAGTAATGATGGCTCAAGCAGTTTCACCAGTGCTTAGCTCCAGGCATGGACCAGTGAGCGCTTTATCCAGAATGCATTCATATGTGCGCATTTAGTCATGCAAAACTTGCACACTGTCGTATTCTTAATTGTGTTGTTTAATATTTTAATCTCTAAATAGATCATTTAGTTTCTAATAAGCTCCATTACAGAATGATGGCTTGAATGTTTTAGCCCCATTAGCACTCCAGCTATATGTATAGGAATATTACTTCTGACTGAAAAAGAAATTCATTGCTGTGAAATTTTGTACTTACGTTTATGATCTTGGGAATAAGAAACCTTTGATATTAGCGATCTCCCGATCATTTCATTAGCGTTGCCATGAACAAGATCTCTGGATAACTTACTGACTGTCTAACTAATGCTATGATCAGGTTCAATTCCTTGGTTTATCAACTGATATTTGCAAAACTAGTGCCATGTCTATTATCCATAGCTGCACTTTGCTTTTAGTGCTAATTAGTTTAACAAATTATGTATATTATGACGTGTCGGTGTGAACTCGATAGCATGATGACATTGTCATTTAGCTGAAACACTATTTGACCTGAGTATAGCTTCAAAGATGTACAGGTGTACCTGTTCATAAAATACAGCATTATGCAAAAGTCTCGACCCGTCCCTCATTTCTTTACATTTTGCTGGGAAATAGATGCTGCAATTTAACATGTGCAAGCATATATTTGAAATACAGTATATAAGGCAAAAACAGATTTTGTGCAGTTTTAAGAAGCTTAAAAGTCAGTTTTTGGTATGACCACCTTTTCTTCAACACATCCATAACTCTCTTAGCCTGCTTTCTTGTAATTTCTGTTAGTAGTCTTCAGGAATAGTTCTCCAGGCTTCTTGAAGGACATTAAAAGCCCTTCTTTGGATGTTGGCTTCCTTTTGTTCCGTT
The DNA here is from genome assembly GCA_015106755.1 of Etia nguti. Classification (NCBI taxonomy): domain Eukaryota; kingdom Metazoa; phylum Chordata; class Actinopteri; order Cichliformes; family Cichlidae; genus Etia; species Etia nguti. The sequence goes on along the minus strand of VUQG01019314.1, from coordinate 139,285 downwards.
TTCTGCCACAATGTTTCAATAATGTTGAGATCTGGGTTCTGGGAAGCTATTGTCTTTTTTTCCATCTAGCTATGCTTTTATGCACTGTGATTGGGATCAGTGTCATGATTTAAAAAAAATAAAGCTTTTCCCAATCAGATGCTTTCCAGATGGTGTTGCATGCTGGATCAAAACTGCATTCATAATTCTATCAAAACTCTAACCATGACAACTGTGTTTTAGACACTGTAGACACTCACTGTTATCCTTCTCTCCTAAACTCCTGTAGAACCAAAGATTTTAAGATTTGGTTTATCTCTCCATAAGATTTCCTGCCACTCATTTTAATTTAGTCTTGTTCTTAGTCTAGTTTAGTCTAGTCTAGTTAGTCTAGTTCTTGTGTAATCTGACATTCTTAACCCTTTTCCCTTTCTTTATGAATGGCTTTATGACAGCCGCGCTTCCACTGAGACCATTTCTAAGGTGGCCTCAGTGAACAGTACACAGATCAACTGAAGGGCCATGCATCAAAGTCATGTGTCAGGTCTTTGCTGGATTTTTTTTTTTTCCTATTTCTTGAAGACATGTCTTTCAGCTTTTTCAGATCAAAGTAGCAGATGTGTTACTTCTCTTGTCTCCATTTTAGTTTTCTCAGTGTTTTTTTTTAAGGACACATTGCTCACCATCTCAAGATACACCTTCCCCTTGGTAATCAACTTGTCAGTACAAAAATATTATTTTGTACTGTCAAACTTTGTTATCTTTGACATTTTTTTTAGATTTAGCTAACAAAATGGCAACAGTTGATGTGTTTTTGTGACAGGCTACTAGTAACAAAGTGCCTAAAGATTCACATTAAAATTAGTTCTTTATTCCTCCCTTCACTTAGGTCTCTTTTTTATGCTTCAGTGATTTACATGTAAATGTTAAGTGGCTTAACAAACAAAAAACATTCCTCTGAAATTGTTTGTGTAAAGTTTGTCTCCTTGGACACAAGCTATAAAAGAAATCAGCTGTGGCACAAGATGCTTGCACAGTGCTGTACATGTAGTTTTAATATAAACAAACATGAGCATGACCATCTGGTTCCAAATCCAAGTTTGCAATATAAATTTAATGCTTGGATAGCTGTTTTTGCATGCATCTACTGCTTGTTTATGGTATGGAAGTGAACCTCTACAGTGTTGTAAATACAAAAACAATTCATCTTGCAGCCAAAACATGGTTGGCCAACCAGATGGTTCTCATCAATCACCTCTCCCACGGTGTTTGAATGTTCACACTCAAGGCAAATCCTGCTCCCCTCAATGATGCTGTCTTGATGCATTTTGTATAACTTGCTTTACCAAAAAGAAAACCATCTGATTCTTTGAATAACATGAATGATGTCGCTGAGAAACGAGAAGTCTATTGTGCTGGAAAAAGTAAAAACTCTTCAGCTGGCCTGGTTGTCTGTTTCACATGGCTACTACAGCAAAATATTTTCTCTACACGGCAGTTTCCCTTTTTGGAGGAGGCTGTGTATAAAAGCTCCTTGTTTGGATGGTGTGAGGTTATAGAGGGCTATAAAATTCCTGATCATTATTAAAGGGGTCAGATTTGAACTCTGTGGTTTACACTTTACATTAAATGTAAACCCTAGTTTGCTTTTTTGGCTCTGCAGTATTTTCCTTTTATGAGTGTTGACGTGGGGATCAAATGATGAACTATTAGCGCACACATTAGCTTACCTTCCATAATGACTGGCTGATCAGAGGTGTTGATTAAATATTTGCCTCCCTGTAGATCCTGTCTTTAATTAAGGAACAGAAGGCATCAGGCTGTGCAGTTTTAAATGCCAGATCCCTGTGGCACTGCACGCCTAACCTGCCATGGCAAGCTGCTGATTGTCTGCTGATGCTGGCAAAGTGGCTCACACAAATGTCCTGATTGCAAGGCAAAAGCAGCTGTGCTTGCTTTTACTTATGATTTATGTTGTAAATGCTGCCCACAGAGGGAAATCTCATAGAATTCACTGGTTGAATTTTGCTGATTTATTGGTAGCACAAAAAAGTAGCACTGAGATACATTGAAGCTGGACCCTAGAGACACGCAGCTGCTCTGGTAAGACCAGACAATCCCCAGTGACAGTGTTACTTCAACTGGAGCAGTGGCATTGACCTGCTTCTGCTTTAAAAGTTTACTTTTTCTTAATTTTTCTTACAGTTTCTTTTGAGTCAGTCAGAGTCCTAAATCCTGTGGTGTCACTGGTTGCCCAGAGCAGACTTTGTTAAATGACCGCTATTAAGATGTCAAATCACCTCACAGCAGTATCAAGTCCCCCAACATAACACTGCATGTCCAGTGTAGAAAGCTTACCGTCTTCATGTAAAAATCTGTTCTGAGGTTGTGGTCCATTTTGGTTGTTACCTCACCAATGAGAACAAAACTAAAGGAGCTGAGCGAGTTTAAAGAGTGGTGTGAGGTTTGAACGGACGAAGGAATATCTGGAGCCTAAGACAGCTCTCTGTTACATTACGAACAAAAGTAAAATCATCCACATGTCACATGAAATGGGAAACATTAATTCATGGATAAGATTTTCCTTCATTGTCAAATTGCTGCTGTTGATTTTATCTGTTACATTCCCCTCTGTTGGTTGAAAAGGGTACAATGTACGTGAAGCCTCATTCCTGCAGTCATGTCGACTCTGTTCCCCATCAGTGTAACCTGACTATTTATAGTGTCATTCTTTTAATGAGGGAAGCTCAGTTTTTTTTTGTTTTTTGTTTTCTACTTTAGTTTTTTATTTGCTCTTGTTTGTTTTGTTTTTTTTTAACTACGTGATACACTAAAAGATTATGTCATTCTTCACATTATTTTATAGAAATGCCTTACATGTTGTTGGTAAATCTTGTTGAAAACTAAAACGGAAAGTAGAAAAATATCTTTGATAAGGTGCTTATTTGATGGAAGAGATCATTTTATCTGCTCAAAGTCATATTTGTTTACACACTGGCATTGTTTCCACAGGAAATTGCCAAACAGTTGCAAGAAGAGGAAGAGGAGAGTATCAGGAGACGAAGTAGAGGGTCAGGGAGCCATAGTGAAGGTAAAGCATTACTGTATATAGTTATGAAGATTATTTAGAAATTGTCACATTTTTTTAAATAAAATCTTTTTTTGGATATTTTTAGAGATTTGCAGAAGGCTTTGTTATGCTTCCCCAGGACATAACCAGGCATTATTTAGCTTCTTACTAAACATTCTTGGCTCTGCTTGTGATCATTACTGCAGCTGTATTTAAATCACTCACCAAAGATATTACAAGGCCATGAACAAAAAAAGTTGCTCATTTGTTCATGAATATCTTAGCAATATCTTGATAATGTTTTTTGTTCTAACTTGCTTTCATGTTTGTTTTTATATTGTCTGTTACGCATGGAATTACATTTTCAGCATTTGGAGGGCTCGTTCTTGTATCTAAATGCGCGGAAATATGTCAGTTATATTTCATTCATTTATACTAATTGTAGATGCAGCTGTTTTTATTGCTGTGTTACCTCATCATTAATTGCACTTGTCTAATAATAATCACTAACAGACTCACCCACCCACCCTTTTTTTGTTTGCATGTTTGGCAATACTAAAGGCAGCACGAGTGACCCTGCACTGCTATCCCTACAACAGCACACATACAACAGCCTTTGCCAGGGGGAGGAGCAGTATCCTAGCACCACCACCAGGTGGCGATCCTCTACTTCTCACTCAGACATAACTGGGCCTCAGACTAACTCCCCAAGGGGGTTAGCGGCTCAGAAAAACACAACTTCATGGTCAAATCAAGGACACCCCAATTCCATTAGGCAAATTAGGAGTGAATTGAGAGAACCTTTGAGTGAAAATTCAGATGACTCGGACACAGTTTTCTCTGAACAGCTTTCTGTCTGGTCCCAGAGACTGAATGAAAGATTCAACACTGCACCTCCTCGACAGCGGGCATCTTTACATCAGCCACAAGAGAGAAATTACACAAGAGTTTACTCTCGTAGAACATTCTCAGACGAGTTCAGGGGCTGGGAGGAGGAGAGAGAAGAGTGGGACGAGGACTTTTATGAAAATGGTGAGCTGAATGAAAGGAGGCCTAGGAATCAGGATAAAGAGAGGAAGTTCAGAGATGAGTATGAGATCAGAGGTCAGGATACAGACTCTCAGTTAGTTGAGTTTAGAGAAAAGCGACGCAGTCATACTGAGACTTTTAGGCTTCATGACAGGAGTAGACACAGCAACAGAGACTTTGCAAAGACCTGGAGCTACAAGGACAGCCCTGACAAACACGTCCGTTTTCGAGATGATAACAGGAGCTCTCGCAGGGAGCAGAGTGAAAGCAGCCAAGTGTGGAAGATGCTGGCCCGTGTCCTCAAAGAGAGGGGTGTGCCTGTGAAGCTTGGTAGCAATGGGGCGCCACTGCAAATAAGGCCTCAAAGCAGAGACAGCCAGGTGCTTCATGGGAGTGAGGTCTCCTGTGGCGACTCCCAACCACATCAGAGAGCCTTCCACAGAGCTGCTTCCACGAGGCACAGTTTCCATGGAGATATTAGGGAGAGAAAGAGATTGTCATACCGAGAGAACAGCGGGAGAGATCACAGAGAAGACCGAGACAGGCACCATGATAATGGAGAGATTTATGAGATTAGGAGAAGAGACTCAGACCTTGCTAAAAGAGAAAGACAAGGCAGTAGAAGGTGGAGAGAGCACAAATACACTAACAATGATGAGAGGGGAGAGAGGAATGTAAACAATTACAGAGTCAGGAGGACAGCAAGCGAGCGGAGGCATTTGCACAGGACCACAGAAGAAAGCTTAAGCTCAGAGGAGGAGCAAGACGTGGAGAGGAGAGTAAATGTACCCCGACGAAGAGCCCCAGGGCGTAGCCAAAGTCTCAGCACCAGCAGCAGGGCTTCAACCAGGGATAGGTCAAGGCGCATGGCAGCAGGTAACACTTAGACCTGCAGCCAACTCTAATCTGCAGAGGGAAAGCTGCCAGCATGGTGCTGTCCCTCTCTGTGTACATCTGCTCCTCTCATCTTCCCTTAATCATCCCCTTATCTGGACTTGGGGTTTAGTGGTGTCTTGATTCCTTGCTGAAGTGGGACATTTCCCTGTTTCATATCTACAAAATCAGTGGTCTAAAATAGTCTTTGCTTTGAACTTTAATTCTCTACTTTTTCTTATTATTATTCTTTCTTTTTCTTTTCATCTTGAGGGTTGTAAGAGAATAAATTCAAGGGAGTCTCTTTCATTCTGCATCTTTTCATTTTGTAATGTCATTTCAAATGTCATTGTAAATTACCTTTCCCCAGACTCTTTCAGTAAACTTGAATGATTAATGAGTGATGTTTTTCTAACAAATCATGTGCTCATCATCATCACAGTTGCTCAATTTTTTGTGAATTTGAAACTGTCAAACTTCACCTTTAGGAGCACCACTTCAACCAGAGCTGAGTGAAACTAATCTGAGCCTGGGGGAGCTGCAGCAGGTTCTAGAAGATGAAGAACTGGCCCTCAAGCTACAGGAGGAAGAGGAAAAGCTGTTTAGGAGGGTAACTGATCCAAGAATTTAACATGAAATACTGTAGTTTAAAAGGTTAGCAGAAAAACAGAAGTTTTGTTTGTTGATCTGAACATTTACTGTCTTTTTCCTCACAGAACTCTCAGCCATCTCAACGTTGTTTTTATCCAGAAGGGGACTTCAGAGTAGCACAAGTGGCACAGGATGAGGTGGAATGATAAACTAACATGTCATCAGTACCCATGTATTTAACATCCACCTGATGAGTGAGATCATGCTGTGTTTTTTTTTTTTTTCCTAGGAAATTGCACGATTCATGCAGAAACAGGAAATTAAATCAAAGCGTAGATCTCGTGAGCTGGAAGGGCCTGAGTCTTGGCGTGAGCATAGAGCGATGATAAATCATCATGACAGACGAGCTGCAAGAGAGAGACAGGTTCGTTTGAACAAATGGTTAGGAATTCAAGACAAAGACAAACATATACACAACCCTGTTATGCATATGAGTGAAAGGTCTTTATTGGGTGTTTCTGCCAGCAGAGTATTCAAACAAGCTGAGGAACCTCTGTTCATTTCAGGTCCAACGAGAGAGACTTGACTCAGAGGGCCTTCCTTCTCCAACTGAGGACTGCTCTCCAGACAACCTTCCACCAAGTCCCACCACCACTACACCGTAATTAATAAGTTAAATCTCTTAATTAATGCTGTATGTCTGATATTTCACAAATATGGTGACTTACAGCTGCTACATTTATAGATCAGCCCAGCAGATTAGAAACATTGCAGAGGAATTGGATCCAACCTTCCAGGCGAGGAGGCAAGGTACAATGAGCGTCCAAATGGGACAAATAGGTATTTGAACTGAACTGAAATAAAACCACTGTTGAAACTGTCGAAACAATAACTTGACAGTTCTGTTTCCTCCATTGTAGGTCCAGCTTCTCAGCCCCTTCCTGTGCCACAGTCAGGCTTAAATGAAATGCTTGAGGAGCATACATTTATTCCGCCAACAAAGCGTCAAACAGACAAATCAGGACGAAGTAAATCCAAAGAGAAGAAGGAGAACTGCAAGCAACAGTGATCTCCAACACAGTATACACGCCATACACAGTTTATTTTATAACACTTAATCAGTTCAGCTAGAGTTCTCATTGCTTATTATTTTAGGGTTAAAATTGACAAGAATAGCATTCACTCAGCTGCCCCTAATGGCACTTTTTTAGAGCAGTGGAATAAGGACACTTTTTAGATTATTGATTAAGTGAATAAAGACAACATTTTAAAATCATGGCTTTTATAAATGCTAAAGGGAAATGTTGGGTTTGTTATTGTGTTGTATTTTATCTGTAGTTAACCAGTAAACTGTCAGCTGGATCTCTCAGTCCTCCCCAAGTTGTGCCTAAACTTTATTTACATTACAAATACACTAAACTATCCAAGTAGACTTCTATGTTCTGCCACCTAGTATATAACTTCATCCCATTGTCTAAATCAGAATCAGAATACTTTAATAATCCCTAAGGAAATTATGTCTAAATTAGGTGTAATGTGGATAAAATAATTATTTGAACCCATGGTGAATTTGTATGTTTGCTCACTTATGAAGATATGAACAGTCTATAATTTTTTATGGTAGTTTTATTTTTATGGAGCAAGACAGAATATTAACAAGAATCCAGAAAGAATACATTATATAAAAGTTATAAAGTTATAAAGTTATAAAATGCTTGGCAGCTCCCTCCACAGATTGGATTGAGGTCTAGAGACTCATTAGGCTACTCCATGACCTTAATATGCTTCTTCTTTAACCACGCCTTTGTTGCCTTGGCGATATGTTTTGAGTGCTTGTCAAGCTGGAATATCCATTCACAACCCCTCTTCACTGTTCTGGCTGACAGAAAGAGTCTGGATTTTTGGTTGAGATTCTGTCGCTCTCCGTTAAAATTAAGCTACCATGAAAATTAGAGACCTTTGATTTCTTTGTAAGTGAGTAAATGTACAAATTCAGCAGGGGATCAAATAATTATTTCCTCCACTCTATTTCTTGGGGGATCTCCAGAAGCATGTGAATGTTAACCTTTACCAAGAAGTTAGACTGAAAACCTAATCTTGTTTCAAAGCAGTTCTTGTCATGTTTGCTGTTATCCAACGGCAATCAAACAAACTTTGTTTACTTTTTATAAATGGAAATCCCAGAAGTTGTAAAACTGGATCACATTAACATAGTGGTAGTGAAAGAAGTCAAAAAAATGTAATTATTTCCGACTCGAACGAGGAAGTTCATTATACTCTTGGTGATAGCTCATGGAACAAATAAAACTATAGCTCTATGCTATAGCTACATGAAGCTTAGCTGCTACTATTACCTTTTGGAGCTTACAACTACATTTTGCAATCTCTGAAATCCAACACCAAAGACCGACTCTGAAGTAAGACATCTTGTATGTTTTACCAGCCAGTTGCAGTCACTTTGACACTATTCCTAATGCCAAATAAGAATCTAACAGAAGTGACTGGATATGATTTTGATGCATGTATTACTATTTATTGGTCTCTGTTTTTTTTGTGTATGTTGTTCTTGCTGCCACATTTAAACTCTTCTTTACACAACTGAAATACGGCGCCATGAATGCAACTATTCTGTACATAATAAATACAATCTTTATTGTGTGTTCAAAAATGTCATGTAAGTACAGTGTAGAAATACATATATCAGTTTTATACAGTACAATAGAAAGCTGAAGACATTTTATAGGAAACCACCATCAGACAAAATGATACATTCAAACCAAAAATACATGACATTCAGCAGGTAACATTCAGCAGGTATAATAAAGTGCTGCAGTCGTATGAAAATGTCACTGTATGACAGTACTGTAATTTTAACACTTTTTCACTGCACCACCTGTGAACTTTGAAGTCTTTAACTGATTTTGCTTTGCTGGAGCGGTGACTCATACGCTGATCTATTACTATAGGCGTGGGTAAACATTTTCAGGCAAAGCCCACACAGTATATTTCTCAAATGTTCCATGAAGAAACACTCGCCTTCTACAGACCAGGAGGGAAATAGAATACACATTTTAAAAAATGTTTGGTCTAATCTTGCTGCCCACTCTGCTGTTCTAGAAGAAAATAAAAGTAACACACTCTACAAGACTGTCTCTGGGGGGTTTCCACTTGGCCCTTGAGGATAGCTTGCGTATCGCTTATATTAGTCAGGCATATTTATTCACAGGATTTCCCAACACATTTAAGAGTTACAGCGATAATTGGTGGATTTCCCAGATGGCACTCGTGAGGAATTCTAAAATCTTTTCAGAATTGTGTTACTAAGCTTTTGAGCATTTTGTTTTTTATTCTGATATGACCTGTTAAACACATACTTGATCTGATAAACACTTAGTCATACGGCATGCCTTAACATGCTCAGTGATTGTTACAGCTGAACAGTTTTTACCTGTCATTTGCAAACTATTCTGTACACTCAGTATTTTACTTTAGATCTCCCTAGTGCTTCAGCTTGAATTGTAGCTTTTATCTACTTAAAATAGGGAAGTCCCTTCACTGGACTTTTTGACCAGTTAAGCAACAGTTGGAAAGTCCATATAGTTCCTGGTAAAGTTCAGTGGCGTGGAAGAGGCTACATGCAACAATGTGTCTAGCTACCTATTTTCACAATTTAACAAATAATAACATTAATAAAAAAGACAAACTGTAAATGACCAACAGACAAAACAATTAAAACAACAAAACAGCTGCCATAAACAGCAGGTAGGTTGCTATGTTATGTTGACACTTTGAGCATATGTAAAACCATACTACTAGGAGGTAATATAAAGGCTCAGAAAATGAAATGACTAAAATCAGTCTGTTAGACCCACTTGCGCACCCACCCACATTGTATTTTCAAACTGAGCAATACTTGGCAGCTTTACCACTCAGGTGTGCAAATACCAGATTAATGAGTCTCAGTCATACTCTTACTCACTACAGCTGTTTTATGGTGTACTGGGACAAGTGGACTGAAGTTTGAACGTAGTTAAAAATGTAAAAATGAAAAGGCTGTCTTTTGTTCATTGTTATTTCATGAGTGCTTTCACGTTTCAAGAAGGTAAGAACACAGCCTTCTGTTAGAATTTGCATGGTGAATAACCTATTGTTAAGTCCACTTTCTTCTTTCCCCTCTCAGAATTCCCCTTCCTCTTGTGTTAACTGACTGTGTTATTGAAAGATCACTAAAACTGTATCCAGTTGTTAAAACTGAGCAAGATGTTACAGTTTGTTCTGATCTATTAGGCTTTTTTACACAATAGCTTATGCTGTTCTAAAATAAAGACAGCTGACCTAAGCGACTTGGTATAACAAAGACATCCTTTTAAGAAAAACAAAAAAACAAAAAGTGGCTCGGTATGAAGAAAGAAGAATCCCATTTTAGCTGTAAAATCCTGTTTCCGTAATCGAAAAAGCTACTTCCATGTGGCTTTCTAGCCCAGTTCCTTCCATTCATGCAATCAGCTGCTCTGAAGAGTCCTTAGAGTCCAGTGACTCTGAGCTGCAAGTGCTGCCCTGTTCCTGCTGAGCCTCATGGAAACTGCACTCTATTGCAATTAATGTCCTGGGATCATCTGAAGGAGAAAAAGAGGGGAAAAGTAAGCAATTAAAATAGTTAATCACTATGATTCAGGTGTTATATTTCCTAATCATGAAATGCAAGAGAAATTACCTGTAGGGTTTACAATGATTTTTTCATGAATTCTCTTTTTTGTCTTCTTTCTTTTCTGGAGGTTTTTCACAGCCATGATTACGATAATGATGATGGTGACGGGGAACAACACAAGTATGCCAACGATAACAAACAGTGGCCATATTGGGTCTTGGGCATCTGTTTCGAAACAGCACAGTTATTATCAACTTTAGATCAGAACTGAAGCAGTATGATGAGAGGAAAAAGAATCATGACTTACCAGATGGTTCAACTTTTTGGGCAGGTCTGGTCTCAGGTGTAATGGTCTTAGGTATAACTGGAACACACTTAATGTCATTTAATGCGTCTCCTTTGAACACAATCTGCTCATTTGGATTGGAGCACCTGGGAGAAACAAGCGTGACAAAATAATTCCTGTGACTATTCTGGGATTTATCAAGTGTTTTATTACAGCAACAGTAAAACATGGCGGTATTTAGTAAAGGGTATTAACTTACTTGGTACTCCAGGGTTTGCACTTCTGGTGAACTTTGTCATTAAAAGTTCCATTTGGACATTTTCTGCAATCACCTGTGGAGAAAGTCAGTGAGTTGATTTGGCATTTAATCCAACATGTGTAGTGTCTGGGCTAAAGTTAAAAGCTTATTATTTGTACTTTTACTTACGATTCTCTGTAGGTTCAAAGCCTTTTTCACACTTCTTGACACAGAAGGAACAGCTTTCATCACCACAAGCAAGTCCTTCTTTACAGCCACACTTGGTATCAGTTGTGGCAGTGCAGGCTTGTAGAAGGATCTGAGCACCTAAACATATGAAAAGATTGAAAGCTCTTGTAGTACTACAAATTTTTATATTAGTCCAGAATTTAATGCTTTTTATATGGTTGTGACTTAATTAATGCACCAACATACCTACACACTGTGTACAAGGGTCACAGTTGTACGTTTTAGGATTCACTGTATAGGTCCTGGGCTCACAGGGTGTACAAAGCTCTTTTGGACTTCGACCACACTCCTTGACTAGGCGATTTCCTTCAAAAATAAGCAAGGGAGTAACATACACATAAATTTCAGTGACACTGGCTCCATCAAAGCTATAATACATCTTAATAAATGACAAAAAAAGATTTTCCTTTTATGGTTCAAAAGTTATAGGATGGGAGTTTCAAGAAAAGTTTGAGCTCTAATAACTATATTTACTGCTCTTAAACTGGATGTACAGGAATGAAACTGACAAATTCTGTCAGTGAATTCTCCCAATGATTGGATATATCAGCTGCATCATCCTTGCCTTTGTTGTGGATTAGGTGAAAAACCACTGAAACTATCTTTGGTTGCATGTGGCCACCGCAGAGGAACTCCTCAATGGTTGGAAAACAATCTCTCACATTTTTTTTTTCAACATCCAAAGATAATAGCTGGGTTTAACGATGTGGAAAGAAAAGACTTCTCTTATCTCACTCATGAATATACAGTAGGCTAAACTGTAAATGGAGTTTCATTCAAAAGAGCGCCGTTAAAACCAAACAAACAAAAAAGCTGCACAGCTTTACAAGATACACTTTATGTAAAACAAATAAATGAGAATCAATGTATCTGCAAACTGTTATAAAGTTCTGGATCTTCTTTTCTTTATTACCTGGATGACAGATGTTACAGCAAACGTCGTCCCCCTTTTGGGTCCATTTCAGGCAGCCCGTATTAATCTCCCCGACACTGCACTGGATGCCCAGAAAGAGAACGATCAACCAGGCGATTACAGCCATACTTCTATCAGCTTTCCAGCCTTGAAGATGATACAGCCACTCCAGGAGAGAGTTGATTTAATCCAATCGAAGAATTATTCCAGGTATCTCTTCCACACGGCACTAATTCGGCTTTTCTCTTTATCTAAATCTGTGTGAGCATAGTTCTGTGCTCTGCATTCATATTAAGCAGACTGTATTGTTGCGACTTCAGCAGTCAGAAAGGTTATTAACACTCTTGCCAGCTGAGCTCTTATAAAAGCGTCGTCGCGGGTGGGGGGGGGCGTGTCTTCACCCCCACTACCCTCTGACTCAGCACGGTATAATACATGTATAGACTGTTTTTCGTCTTAGTCATTTTTATACAACTACAATTTATTTATTTTTTTAAAAAAATCAACATTCAACATACACAAAGAGATACCAACATAAAAAGTTGTCGCTGGCTGCAAGAAAAAGAAAAGCGAAACTTTCCTCGGACAGATTACAATATTCGTTTCTTTTCCTCTACCAGTAACCAAATAAAGCCGTGATAATCGTTTTGCATGCCTGACTTTCAAGCTTGAACCAACATCAAATCTGTTCTGCTCTCTTCTTCATAGAAATGTCTTAGGGCTAAACTACATTTCCTGGAACTCAGATGCAATCACCCCAATGTGCTTACAATCGCACAGTCACGTTCTCCAACTGCAAATGTGAAGTTAATACAAATAGCAGCTTTACTTTCTAGAAACTTTTGCTTCTATTTGAGGGCACTTACGCAGTATATCGTCTCGCAGTAAAACATTAGACTCAACTACCTGTCGTGGAATGGCTGTGTTATCACGCTACAATCGAAATAAATGGGATTTTAAGTTCTTCGTAACTTTTCTGTTTTGTCTCTAACGGGGAAACAGTCATAAAGGGGAATTTTTTTTTAACTTAATATCATCCTGGACTTTATTTTGTCTATATGGTTTTATAAACAAAGCTTAAGAATGACAATAGCATTGTCTTCCTCGTGAGAGTCATAGTATCATAGTATACATACAATAAACACTGAAGAAATGCAAAATTGAGGTGATTTTTTTTTTTTTTTTTTAAGTACAGCATAAAACTTTTTTTAAATTTAAGAAAACAATTGCTAAAATATGATTTTGTTCACAATAGAGAACGCGTCATTGTTATTTAACAGATGAGTCATAGGACAAGACATCATGCCCAGAATCACAAGTTTATTTAAAGGGCACTGAAAATGTCTCGAAATTCCCCCCTCACGGACTCTTCAGAAGATCATTATGTGTCTGGTGGCTAACACTTGTATTAGAAACCACACGTGGCAAATATCAGGGTCTCCCAAGCAAAGAAGGAAGAAACGGTAGAAAATGAAATTAAAAGTATTGTATGAATATTTCTTCTAAAATGAAAGTGGTGCTTTTTAAAGTGACCTTTTTTGTTGAGGTGCCTTTGATCAATTGTGTATAGCGCGTCCCAAACTCACACCACTTACTTCCTTTGAAAAAGAAACCGTTTCCTTACAGTAAGTGGTGTGAGTTTGGGAAAACACTGGAAATTTGCTGACAAATGATGAGGTGTCCGGTGGTTACCTATCGGAGTCAGGTTATCTGGGGATGTTCTAGCTCATCTTCATGCTCAAATTCAAACTTCCAAATTAGGTGCAAAGGGGGATAAACGAACCAAATAAATACATGCACATAACGTTTGTCTGCTGAGTCATGATTGTAACATCTCACCATCATATGATACTTAGTGACATTTGCAGATGATGCCTTTGACTTTCTAATGCATCACACTCGACCGATTGCGTCGTCACCTCGAAGTGCGCGCGTGTTGTGAGACTGCGTTTGTACCTCATCTGCCAACGCACCCTAAGAAACCCTTCCCACATTTACTCCTCAGCATCCTCTTAAAAAATTCAGCAATGAAGCACAGTAAAACCCCATATCAAATTAACATAGTGACTCGGGAAATACTTCAGGGCTGTTCGGTAAGGAGTTTAGCAACACATTCTGCTGGTAAATGAGTGTGCGCTCATATTTGCATGTAGGCTGACATAAGCTTCAGAGTCACATTCAACCTGCAACTGTCATGGCAGGAGGCTTTGTTAATGTGGGACTACACGTTTTCACTTTACCCATTGGCCTGTATTTCAAATAGCACAAGGCGATTACAGGTCATTGCGCTCTTCTGGGGGCTGCTGTTCTAGTAGAGTAACTTAATCTTCCTACACAGCACTTCCTTCCTGACTAGCATTTTTATTACACACCCACCATAGATGTAGGTGTGTGACGTCACTCAGCAACCGCCGCTGTGGTTGTGGGTCAAGTAGATGGGGGTCTGTACTATACAGTCGGCGTGTTGTTGTATAGCCGTTTTACAAGTAACACCAGCCCACTGGGAAAGTACACGTAGTTGGTGTACTGGAAACTCCACTCAGGGGTGTTAACTGTCAAGTGTCAAAACCAACATCTAAAACGTTGCAACATATTAACCCATCTCTGCTATAAGTGTAAATTGTTGTCTACACTTCAGGCCTGACTCTGTTTTGTTGACCACAGACCGGTCATGAACATTAACCACCAACGACATTGTGTCATACATTTGAAACGCATGTTTTAAGCTTTGCTTTCTAATTAAAACAGGCAATATGTTAAGCACATTTTCAAATCGCATTTTATCATTTTATCTGTCAAATGTATAGTTTGTACAATAATATACACAAAACAATGTCTCCACCTAGTGGCATTTCAGTCAGTCGCCAGGTGAGGTGAAAAATGAAGACAGTGTTTTGAACATATATATTTTATTCATATATATAATAAATTTCTATGTACAATTTATTCTTCTTTTTTTAGAGAAACAAAATTAAAGAGAAAGCTTTGATTGCAAACAGTGTTTGATACTAAAGGGAGGGAAGGACAAAATGGGAAAGTGCTCATAAAACTAGTGTGTGTTATTTCCCTCTTGTAACTACATTTTAGGTAGATACAACAGGGATTTGCCATTGTTTTGCAAGGAGATCACCATCTGAAAGCCAGGATTCCCCTTGAAGTCACTCTGAACACATAAAACCAGAAGTGACAGCTTCAACAGTATGAAGAACCATGTCCACCAAACATTGCGAGGCTTTGGCTTTTATCACACTGACTTTTCAACAAAGCCCACGACTGAAGGAGACAAACCTGATACTTTTGTCAAACTACTTTATCTAATCAACCTTTTTTGAGTTTGCTTTCACAGTTTGCTGTGGTGAGTGTCCAAAGTTTGCAATCCTGCTGATCTTTAAACATGTTTAAACTAAGTGTTATGGATGTCAGGGTTTAATCACTGACAGATATAGTGATACATTCGACAAAGCACATCTAGGACATTGAGAAATGGCCACTGTTTCATAAAGAGTGATGCCTGATTGTCGGTCAGTCATTCGCAGTAGACAAAGTATGACACTATCAATGCAAAATGATCACATAAATAACATCACGAAAATTTTCCAGTGTATGGATTCTTCCTTTAGAACATTGGAAAGAGGTAACCTCCTCCCCTCAATAACGGTAATACTTTAAACAAAATGAATGAATACGTTTTCTTTAAAGCAGTTGAGACAGTCATGCAATATGCAGCCTAGTCAAACTAAAGGCTGGCTACAGGGTCTCCCTTATGAAGCTAAGGAAATCCTCTTATCGTGAACTGATCAAGGTTAGCGTTATTAGTAGTTGGCAGGTAAGAGCTTAAATACGCCAGTGGCAGCGCCTCGACATAAGGGGAGTGGGGCCAGAGGTTTGGTGTAATGCGCTAAACTGTAGCATTATACACAAATATGAGTTAAGTGTTCCAGTCCAAGTTTTATGCCCAGAAAAAGATTCCTAGGCCATAGTTATTGGCCTGGGTCTGGGGGATTGAGATCCAGGCCCAGCCAGCTTAAAGGCGCAGAACAGAAAATATCCTAGGTAGAGTACACACTCCCAAAAATGTCTGCATGGCATCTTGACAGAAATCAGTACACTGAATACCACTCACGTTTCACAAACTGTACACGTCACGTCAATACAAAAGAGGGTTTTCAGCCAGAGGACCCCTGCTTGTGTGCGAGAGGACTACTCCTGTTGTGCTCTTGCTGCCTGTATTCCTTTGCTTGGACATCAGAGGGACAGACAGACAGCAGGGGGCTGTGAAGAGGGCCAGTCAGTGTCTACATTCTGAAGTTTAGAGATGGTCAAAAGACTGAGAGGAAAAAAGGAGAAGAGGGTTGAAAGGGATCAGGGAGAACTGTTTTGTGCTCACTGAGTTTAAAAGGCACTGTTCTGTCACATGATGTCAACAAAGAACTCACAGGGATTGCCCATAGCATGCTGGAAGGACTGGCGACTGGCGGTGAGCTCAGGAGGAACGGCGGCTAACTCTCTCCCAGGTGGGGCTCCAGGGGGCGTGCTACTGTTGAATGAGGTCTTGGGGGCCAGACGGGCCAGACAATAAGGGGGAGGCAAGCCTGGGGGGCCGTAGGAAGAGGCATGACTTCGCTCGCTCTGGGCACAGGAGCCTGGACCTGGGTGAGTAAAGGCGGCGTGGCTGTAGGTGAACGGGGGGTGGTTGTTCTGTGTGACAGGGTGGCTCCTGTGTGAATGACTGTGGCTGAGACTTGACCTTGCGTGACTTTGGCTAGAGATGGCGTGGCTGTGATGGCTCATTTGACTGGCAGATCTGTCACCACGCCGCCCTCCGCGGATTCCTGGCTCTGATTCACTGCATGTTGACCTTTGACCCTTTTCCTGTGGGGACGAGCGTCTACCTTTGCCTGCGCTGGGGTTGGATCCACTGCTTCGGCTTCCTGTTGATGGGAGAAAAAAAAAAAAAAAAAAAAAAAACGGAGATAAAAAAAAAAAAAAAAAAAAAGAATAAAAAAAACCAAAAAAAATAAAAAAAAAAAAAAAAAGTAAAAAAAAAAAACAAAAAACAAAAAAATAAAAAAAAAAAAAAGCAATGGGAAGTTTACCAAGAA
>VUQG01019314.1:105967-122287 GCA_015106755.1 Etia nguti | reverse complement strand
AAAAAAAAAAAAAAGAAAAGAAACGGAGATTAACAGGTTAAGACTTCAACAGAATATAAACACCCACAAATACACAGTGAGCAGCTGCAAGTCATCAGCGACTGCTGATTCATGACCAGCTACCAATAAACATCGAGACAAAAGGTCACACATTAAACATCAGCTTAATAAAGACTTCTTGAACTCCACCAGAATTAAGCATAACATGAAAAAGTGCTCCTGTTTGAAACACAGTAAAATGTGTAAATGTTAACAAATACATTACTGCACTTTGTTTAAGGTGTGACCACATTTTTTGTTATGCAGTCTAGCAAAAGTCAGTCAAGGGCAAACATGATTATCTCCGTGATTTCCGCCCCAAATTCTGATGCAGCAACTGATATTATGGCTTTTTCTTATATTCATACAAACACTGAAACAGTCACAGATCATAAATATAAACATGACACACCTGCATCAGAAAGATTACCACACAGCACTTGATGAACAATGCAGAATGACTTATTTGTTATGTTGTCAATTTCTCAGTAAAAATACGTGTCACATCTCTCAATGCTGTTAATGAACACTGCTGGCATCAGACTGATGGAGGTGCATCACACTGTTGCAAAATCAAACATTCCACGTCTCCCCTTCCACAATGAGCCCAACAGTACTGGGTAAAGTGGTGCATGATTGCCCCCTATCAGCAAGAATGATAGCACAAGCCTCAGAGTGCTCATCCTGCATCATGCACCTCCCAGCACAGTACGAATGCATGCCCAGAGGTGCACAGAGGGAGAATCGGCCGTCAGGAGAGTCACAGACAGGATACACATGGACCAAAGAATAATTATGGGACGGGCAGAGGGAGAAAGAACAAAAAAAAACCTTAAAGCTACAGTATGAGAGGTGGAGAACGTTGAGCACAAGAGAAAGAGAGGAGCGGCAGAATAAGATTGAATGGTAAAATAGAGAGAGCAGCAGAGGAGGAGAGGGGGTTAGCAGGCTTACCGGTTCCCCCAGTGTCCGGGGACTACCTCCTCCTTCAGTCTACCGTTGCCCAGCAGAAACAGAGGGAACAACAGAATTACACACACCTCCCAGCCCAGTCGTTCCTCTACTACCTGTCGTGTCCTAGTGCACCTTGCCCGTTAGCTCCAAACTAACGTTACGCCGGTGGCTGTTACTGATCCTTTATATGCAAATATGCAGAAACTGTCCCTAAAATTGGACACATGCACTCGTTACCATGAACGCTTGCTCTTTTCTGAAAGCTCCCAAAGAAAGAAAACCATGACTTTTTTTTTGTCACTTGTCTTTCCAAAATTTGCTGATAAACCAAACCAAAACTAACCGAAAGAATGGCAACTGGGCGAAATTAAAACATGGATGAACCACTCAAAACAATGAAAATAAGACAGAGAGATGGTAATACATAATTTCTCATCATTTGTCTGGGCTATGTAGTAAAAATATACAGCAACACTACCCCTGCCGGCTACTTATACGTACCACCCCAGCGCAGACAACAAAAACCATGCAGCACCATCACATTTTGATTCAAAAATCAAAACAAAAGATCATTCAAGAACTAATGGAGACACATGGACTTAGTGTTGATCATTTCAAGCTGGTGATTGATAATCACATGGTTGATCAGATCTGTTTTGTGTACACACCCAGTACTGCAGAGCTGTCCGCTGCATGACTCAAGATGCTCATGATTGACCTTGACAATACAGGACGCATTTTAGAACACAGATATTTATATTGAATTGAATAATGCAATCCAATGTCCACTTCCTGCCCAGAGAGCCAGTAAAGCTAACATTAGCATGAGCCAGACATTCGTTAATATGCCAGAAAGACTTCATTAATGTCGTGTTGCATGTTGAGCGAAATTATTATATTAATCAACGATAGGCTGATGGAAAACTCGTGGCCCATCTTGCCCCTCCTTATTGCTTACCCTCGCTGTGTTGGCTGCCTGCGCTCCCACTGTGGAAACTGTGGCATGGGTCTGAGTATCCTGGCGGAAAGCTCGGGGGTGCAGTGGGAAAAGGAGGGTAGGGGAATGGCTGCCCGCCCAGAGGCCAGGGGTTGCTAGTGGGAGGTAGTGGTGCCAAAGTGTCCTGCTCAGAACCTCCACCACTGGATCCTTCATTCAAATTGAGTGAGGCCATGTCTTGAGGAGAGAAAAAAGCAGCAGAGAGGGACAGAGTTAGTATAATCCTTCTATTTAAAAATAAAATGCCATAAACGTGTGAGCTGCTTAATTAATGTAAATGTGAAAAGTGGATGTACTTTGGCAGAGGTCCCCAAAGGTATAGTAGCACTGTTCAGAGAAGGTGATCTTATTGACAGTGTGTCTCAAGTAACCATGCTTCAGCAGACTGCTCGCGTACTTCCTCGCATCGCGCCTATCCTTGAATCCTTCCACTCTGGAGTACAGCCAGTCCACTACATCAGCACCTAGCATGGCAAAGAATGCACACGTGGACATGAAGTCGAGTTCCCTGATGTGTGGAACAGATGCTAAAAATACCACTGACACGCAGCAACCACACATCAACCACAACTGCAATGAGTAAGGCAAGCAGCACAATGCTGCAAGACGTTTGAATAAAGTTAGTGGAGCCAATGCTAGAACTATGATGCTAATGCTTTTCAGACAAAACAAACAAACAAACAAAAAAAAAAAGTGTCTATATGACTTGAAAAAAAGTACTTATGATATTGTTTGTTATGTTTAGAAAGAATAAAGGATCTAAAAAAAATTGTATATTTTCAGATACCATGGATTTGAATTGATTTCACTTATGTAATTTAATATTGTGCTCTCTAGGAAACCTACTGATTTCTTTATTCCCTTTTTAAAAAAACAAACAAACAAAAAAACAAAAAGCCTTACTGTGGTGTGTGAATGTGTGTGTGAATGGGTGAATGACTGAATGTAGTGTAAAGCGCTTTGGGGTCCTTAGGGACTAAGTAAAGCGCTATACAAATACAGGCCATTTACCATTTACTGAGGTATTTTTTATTGCTCACACTCAGCACAGAGGTTTTGACCACTATGCATGCAATGCATGTCTGCACATTTCCAAGTAATCAGCGTTGCTTACAGTCACTGTTTCTAAATAAATTTCTGCATTGCGTAGATTTTCTCACCTATGACAGCATTTGCAATGGTGATCTTCAACCACATCCTGTCTCGAATCTCTAGGCCAGAATCAGGCAACTGCATTACTTTGACAATAGTTGCCATATCTGTTTTACTTACAGATAGAGGCAAGTCATCAAACTCTGAGATGGGGAAAGAGAAATATCATTATGTACAGTCATCATGTATAGTTCAGTTATTTTGAACTGACCTTTTATACTGGAATAAAGCAGGAGGTAACCTTTACCATAGTGAGGGTAAGGTGCTGTTAGGGCTGTGGTGTGTGAAATCCAGGCCGCAGGATCAATGGGTCTCACTGGCTCAGCTGAGAAAATGAAACAAAAAGAGAAACTTATTATAAGTAGGACAAACTGAACACAGTATAGTTTAAACATTATCAGGACATCATTTGCGTTGCTCCAAATATTATACCACACTGTCCGTCTTACCACGAGGGATGGTGAAGTAGCTTCGGGGAGATGGGTCCCAACATTTGGCAACAGTAAGACTAATGGGACTGGATAAGAACATAGAAAATAAATGTTACTCTTAAAAAAAATCATACACAGAAATATACTGTACTTTTTGTCTTTTTAAAACACCAAAGCTGAATAATCTACTGCGTATCGTAATTCTACTGCGAATAACAATACGTAACATAATTACACTTGTCAAATGTGTCAAGCCGCAGATGACTTTCATTTCCCACAAATCCCTTAATGTCAACTACTCATTCTACTGATGAGTAGTTGACACTGACTCAAAAAGACGAAAGGCCAACTTCCAGGAAAAGTTGCAAAAGTGATTAACGGTCAAGCAGTATTATCAACAGTCATCATGTTTCTTAACAAGCTTTTCCTATTTATTTAGATCCTTTGATTTTCTATACAGCCCCATGGCTCACCAGCGTATTGGTTCTGATATTAAATACATTTCATCTGAATTTAATAATCTTGCAAGAAAGAGTCCTTACCCAGTTTTGGAAACAATCTCTCTAAGGATCCTCACGGCGTCATCATTGCTCATGTTCTCAAAGTTGACGTCATTCACCTGATTGACAGACAAACCCGACAACGTAATTGCTTTACATTTCTTGACCATCCTTTCTGTTTCACAAATTAAAATATTATTTTGAAGTTCTGAAGAAAACTTAGATGTGTTTATGTCGTTACACTGTGCACGCATTAATCTCTGCTGTTCTTTTAGCCGTTCACATGGCTGCAAATCCTAAGCTCCTTTTGATGGAATAAACCCACACAGTCATAAAACAACCTATACTGTTTGTATTGGGGCCACAACAAATTGGAAGCGTCCATCGCGCGCTTAAGAGTGGGTGTACTTCTGCTGCAAACAGAACAAAGGATGGGGAAGGAAAAGGAGAGGCAGGATTCCAACTTTTACATAAGAGTTTAATAAGGGAACTAAATACATTATTATTAACATGCAGTGAAACGTAAAGATTTGTCACTGCAAGAGCAAATTCGAGCAAAACCCTGCTTTTTGTGAAAAACAGGCACAATTATTACCAGTTCAAATATCTAGGTATGGAAGCGTACCTGTAGTAGCATGTCTCCAGGTTCTATTCTGCCATCAGCAGCTACAGCTCCTCCCTTCATGATAGAGCCGATGTAAATACCGCCGTCCCCCCGGTCATTACTCTGACCGACAATACTGATACCAAGGAAGTTGTATTTTTCTGTCAAGATTAAAGCAGGGGATGAATAAAATTACAAAGACTTGCTGTGATATTGATATGAATTATACATTAAATTCTATGACGTAAAAAAATAGGCATGGATGCAACAGGTTTACCCATGTTTAGTGTGACGGTGATAATGTTTAGGCTCATCGTGGAGTCTGTGATACTGCTGAAAGATGACGACTGGTAAAGGAAGAAGAGGTTACAGTCAAGGAGCATATTGTGAACAAAAGTGGCAAAAAGCCCATTTCAATCAGTTCATTCATGTGTTTCAAGCACTCAGTGTCAATGTCAATTTCAGCAGGGGAACTGATGTGTTTTAAGAGGTGCATACCCGGTCGATCTTTGCCACTTTGTGCCTCCGTCTGCGCCGTTTGTGTCTGCGCATCAGCTGTGAAGACGAACTCTGTTCTGTGGAACTACTGAGCCTGAAGAAGAAAGTGAAATTAAGGAAAAGATGGAACATTAAAAAAGGGTATTTGAATAAGGCCAGAGTGAGCAATGTTAAGCTATTTAGTATATTAACTGGGAATTTTCCTTAAAACTCTGTGAAGGTCTATGTACACGGATACAGTTTCTACACAATAATAAAATGTTAGCCTCACAAAACTGCTTATTATTCCTATTTAAATTAATTTCTAACACATGCTTCTGTATCTGATGGTGATTTAAGTGGTTAAGTCTGAATTACTGTTGCAAATTCTTTACTGTTTTTGCAGCTTTTATGAAAAGAAAAACAACCAATCACATCAGAAAGAAGCCAAAGCCACCAAGTTAAGTGTTTTAATGGCACAACTGGATAAGAAGTTACCTGCTAGCATCCTCATCTTCCTCACTGTCGACAAATGAGCTGGACTCCAGCTCACTGCTCATTACTGAGGCACTGTCGTAACCCATGGCCGAGTCCCTTGCAGTGCGCTCTGATTTGGAGTGGCCATTGATGCGAGGGACTGTAGAGAAAAAGTGCATAGCAGCAGTAAGTCAGATGGAGGGGGTTCATCATTGCAGGGTGAAGTCAGAATAAGAGAGAGCAACCAGAAGGCGAGGAAGGAAGGAGTTAGTGAGAATGGCTGAAATACAAAAAAAAAAAAAAATCATCTGCAACAACCATTAAACTGTGATCTCAGGAAGATGTGGACATATTGGGAATTTAACTGAAATACAACTTTAATTAGACCTTCCCGCAGGTGAAATGACATGAATTTTAAAAAATGTAGCTATAAAAATGAACAATTAATGCATTTTTTAAAATACAGTATACGGATCTGTAGACTTTGCAGAAAACCAAGAAAAAGTAGTGTCCAATGTATTAAAAAAACTCCCATCAGAGGAAAACTACCAGGTCTGTCTCGATACGTACATTGGCAGTGAGGTGGCGCAGTCTCAGGGTAACAGCGGATTGGCTGAAAAGGTCTCACAAGGCGAAGAGGGCGTGGTAGCCAACGTACTCGCCGAGAGCAAGCAAAACATTCCAGCAATGTAGTAGTTCCCATCGCTAGCTCCGCCCACAGGGTGCTCTTTTGAAAGACGAGCTACTGCACATAAACACTCAATCAGCAGAGGGACCTGACATCCAGTGTCAAGATTCACTCAAACATATTTCCTCTCGCACTCTGCTGACTGGCGCCAGAGAAAACAAAAAACAAAACAAACAAACAAACAAACAAAAAGCAAGTGTGCAGGTTCACCAAGCCAGCCTGAAAAATCTGCCTCTTTGTGCTCTGCTCCGTCTGTGCTAGCTGCTCTCTAAAAAGCCAGCCTGAGCCCCAGTCAGTCTCTGCCCACCAGCTGGCTGTTGACACACTTCACAGCTTATCTACAATAGAGGAAGTGCCAAAAATAGGGAATAAGCAAAATGACACTCTATCAAGAGTGGCGTGTAGTAAAACAAGAAGTGAGTGCTATGACTCAACAGCAAAGTCACGTTTTGAATGAATATGTGAAACTTTGAACACGGCATTATCGTGACCTTTTCGAAAGCTGTGACATTTTCAGCAATTAACGCTTTTGTATGAACTCTGACCTTTAAAGAGAGAAATATGCAGTTAAAATAATTCTATACTCAATCGAGCTCCCTTTTGATGAGAACCGTTCATAAACAGAACCAGCCTATAAAAGCTTACACCTAGTAAATAAAAATATCACCTTACTTCCAAAAACAAGAGCCTTCCTATTTTAACCAACTTTCCATAACTCTGAAAAAACAGAAAAATAATACCAGCGTTAAATTAACAACAAAATACAATAGAACATATTCCAGTGCCCAACACCATCCCGGGAAATAACACAACAAATCCCTCTCACCGCAGCTGACAGCACGCCTTCTTCCAATGAACAGAGAAAGTGAGCTGAGAGTGAGGAGAAAGTATTACCTCCTCCCTGACTCTCATGCACGCAACTGTTGAATGACTGTTAATCTGCCTCTGACCAATCAGACGATGGTATTCTCCAAAGCAGAGAGAGATAATATGTGATTTTATACAATGGGCTGTCCTCTCCCCTCCCTTCCTCAGGTGAAAACACTGTCGAGTGATTGAAATCACAAAAGCTTTTCAGCCCTACTACAATAAGAACAGGGAAATGAATGTAAGACACTTTTTCATAACAGAGAGTAGTTTATGTTCACCAGCTGTTTTCCAGGCTTTGTGTAATACTTTAATACAAGCATAAGTGCTCAGGCTTAACTGTGTCTTCTCTGACCTCAGCCTTGAAATCCTGACGGCTCTGAACAGCGTAACATTTAATGCCACGGGAACGCTTTTTTCCCCCCTTTGTTGGCTACAGTCGTCCTCTAATACAACTGGTTAAGATACAGAACACCTGGCAGCCTTGAAACAGATCATATCCCATAACTCCATGAGGTACTCTTACACCTGTTCTCCCTCTTAAATTTTTTAACTGCTCCATTATTCATCCTTGAATGCTACAGCGCAGAAAGAAAACTGAGAAAGACAAGAGAGAGAGAGAATAGTTTGAACAAGTTTGAACATTTTAACCGATCTTTGCAAAACAGTGAGGAACGCTCGCATGTGTATAAGGTGACAGGGGAATTCCTGCTGCTGCTGCTGCTGCTGCTGCAGGCAGTGAGGCACAGAGGTGGGAGGAGGTATCTGTCTTTATGTCTCGCTGTGTCACTCGGTGAAATTAAAGCTGAATTACACTTAATTGGTTTCACAAATTTATGAACCAGCTCCTCTCAGAGTTTCTCCGGGTAAGAATATGCATGATAGTGTCTAGATTGGATTGAAGTCAATAAACACAGACCACGGGGTGGATAACAATGTATATTTCATTGAGTTTGTGATCCTTCTCACATGCAAAAAACAACAGATGTTCAGTTGGCTGTTAGCAGCAGCGGCAGCAGCAATATATCTGTGCCAAGTCAAAAGCATCATCATGGAGCGCACCAGTGTGATCACGATGAAATCACTGGCTATGCTCATGTGCAGATAGTCTGCTACGATAAATCTGTTCCCCATCTACAGCCCTCTATACAACCCCAACCTGATGCTGTAATCAGTGATACTAATTGCACCACATAAATTAATGAGTATTTGGTTAATGAGCCTGGAGCGCAGGATGCAAAGAGCCAGGCTTGCTGTGAAGAGAGGAGCGAGAGAAAGAAAGAGAGAGAGAAGAGCGCAGTGATTTTTGCTGTGAGTGAAAACAATGGCAGACTGTGATTGTTTATTACTTGGTGCCAAAAAACCCAACTAATTTTGTCAAAAATACCTGTGTGGGACATAAACCGGATTAAAGCAGGTACCTCTACAAATCGCCAGCATGCTTGTGTGGATAACCACGCACACTCCTTCCTGCAAAACCTTCCTGTTCTCTGTTGGGGATTGCATGGACAGCCTCCCTTAGTGAAAACACTTGCGCCTGCAAATGGGAGTTCTTGTGAAGGAGCAGGAAAGTGCTGTGCCTCTCCTACCAAAGAGCTTGTAATAGAAATTGCTATAGTCAAATGTCAGCGCAATGAAGCAAACACATTTGCACTTGATAACAGTTCTCAGGAGCTTTTAAAATCAAGATCCAATCAATTTCTTTTCCAGATGGAATGGAGGCATTTTTTATTTCAACAATGACTGCAACAGACTCTCCTGTTATATTTCAGAGCTGAGACCCACAGAAGAAGCAGAAAAGAATGACAATTATTGGGCAACACGGCGAATTCCAAAAACTCTGACATACAGTGAACTTGTTCACGTTTTGCTTTAACATAGCTACAGTTGAACATGTACCACTTGAGCCCCAGGGATCTTTTTTCATACATGTCTACTTCTCGTCCACATTTTTTGGTGATTGACTTTATGCGGAGTATGAGAGTTAAATGAAGAGGTACTGAAAAGTAATAAGTTGGAAATGACAAGATAATTGCGTTTTTGGGATCCATCTGTTCCCGGCTGATAATACTCACGCTCAGTTTCTCGAGCTCTCCTCCGTGCGCGCTCTCTCTCTCGCTCTCTGCGGTGGCTTAGGAGAGACTCTGTACCAGTCTCTGTGTCCAGGCCGTCACGACTGCTCACTGCATTGGCACTGCAATACACACATCGGAAAACTTCAGTCAGCTTCATAATGATGTACAAAACACAGAGTGCCTCACAGAAAGTGTTTCAAATTAATTCTCTAGCCAGCCTGAGACCAACACTCCCGAACATAATCCCTAGCTACAATATACTTCTGTCTGTTATAATATCTGTATGCCTGCCATCCAGCCTTAGGGGAATATGCAACTCATATCATGACTCTGTTTCAAATTCAGTCCCTCTGGCCAAAATAGCAATTTCATTGTTTGGCGGTATGTGATGTGTTTTTCACTAAGTGTCATTAATGACCAGATACCCTGAGAGGGAGCCATTCTGGACAATACTGGCATTAATGAGACCTATTGAAAGCCCAGATGGTGCCTGGAGCATGATTGGGAGAGAGACAGAGAAGAGAATGACAGATCGCATAAAAAGTGAGAAGTGGTAGATCAGGTGTGGGCTGAGCAATAAGCCGGCCTGTGTGTACTTGAGGTCTGGAAGGAGTCTGGGGGTTCTGGAAGAGCTGGCGGGCAGATTGTTATTCTGTCAGAGGGCTGGAGACGCCGTGGCCTCAGGCACAAGGGTTAAGGGACTCACACTGCCACCGGGCTCCTAGGAAACCTGAAGCCGATGAGAACTCTACTCAACCCTGTCAGTCAGTCGCATGCACTTAGGCATGTATGCAACATGTATCTGACACCTGAATACCTAAATAATCACACCTGCGTAAATGTCAGTGCTCGCGCACAAACAGTCAAAACGGAAAAAAGAGGCATAAAAAAACCCAAACATGTGAACAAACATCATTCCACCTCAGTGCCTACGTGTGGCTGACCAATGCAAATTAAAATCTCAAGAGCAGACAGGATGCCGTGTCTGCCGTGTTCACTCAGCGGGATGTAGCGCTCAATTGAGCATGCTGACATGCTCGTGCTACAGAGTACTAATGGGTGCACCTGGGCCTGGCTTCACCAGCACAGGTCAGTGCATGTATGCAAATATCAGTGAAGATGCACACTTCACGTGCATTTCTAGTTGAACTGATTAGAAAGCTATGTGATGATCGATGCGGTGGCGACTGCCTCTCTGTTAGTCAAAACCTGTCAAAGGGCGCTCACCAGCCAGCCGACAGATCTGCTATTCTGGTGGGAGATTATCCAAGGCGCTAGGCTCCAGCTGTGAACAAATGCCACCCCCTTTCAATCCCCACACCTACCACCCCCTCTCACTCCTGCCAATAGCGACCCCCCCCCCTCCATTGGGAAATGGAGATGGGTGCTTTTAATGTCTGCTAATCCGGATTACCGAGCAGAAGCACATCAGTGTGTCCATTCTCAGACCAAAACACCTATTCTGTGTGTGCTCATCAAATAGAGCCATTCACGCCGACAAACACGAGATGCATGAATAAAGCACAAAGAGAAAATGAAGTGGTAATAATATTCTAGCTATTTGCAGACAGCGGTACAGGGTGGAAGGCTGGATTCATTTCAGAAAGAGAGGAGGTTCGCGATAGGGAATTCACCATGCTGTAAAAAAGGCCTGCCTGTCTGACTCAAAGAGTGAAAGAGAAAGAGAGAGCGAGGCAGGGAGGGGGCGGGTAAAGGGGCCGGCAGACAGTTTGCTGTTTGTTCCACAAGGTGGCGGTAGTCAAAGCTGGCTGGGAACAATAAAATCATCAGGCCAGATGACAGCCAAACAGGAGTGAGCAGCCCATAGAGGGCAAAAGAGAGCTGAGATGTCAAACAGTAGATAAAGAGATACACTGAGACATGACAGATTGCATGTTCTCAATATAGAGCCTCAGCCATATTGCTCTAGTGCTGTAATGGCAATGACTCTTGGCCTCCACAACCCCCAGCCTTTCTGGCTATATTTAGGAAGGGACTTCTCCTTAGTGAGTACAGTTATAAATTTTTTTTAATCTGCTGGTTTTAAGGCAAAGTCTGGGCTCAGGTAGCCATAACGCTGAGAAAATCTCCATTTTTGAGTGCTTAAGCAATAATATGATTCAGGCCACATATGCTTTTTTTTCAGAGTATGGATGAATGCTCTTAGTGACTGAATACAATGAGCCTCACTTGAGTGCCAGTATTTGCCTGAAGAGGTTTATGCTGTCAAGGCTATTTCAAGAATCAGCCGCCCAAGCAGCATGCGCATCGTGTTTACATAGATGAGCGGAGTAACGCCTTACTCCATGGCTGTGTGGGCGGGAATATATACCCGAGTGGGAAAAATACTCACACCTATGCATATTCCCACACTGTAGTGTTAGCACATACTTCATGCTATATTCACATAGTGGCGGAGCGACCATCTACACTCCCCATGTGAGCCTATGACGATAAATCTCTCTGCGGCACGTTCCACGTTCTGATTAGCACATATATCGTGCTGTGAAATAAAAAGGTCAACCAGTATGCAGGGCTGCGTGCTTGAATACATCTGCCTACATGAGTGTGTGTAATTGTGCATACATGACGAGCGGCAATCATCCTACTCACTGGAAGGAGGGGGGCCGTGAGTCCCCGATGCCCCCTGTTCTCTCGAGGGGTGGGGGAAGTTCTGGATGGCTCTCCGTGCATTGAGATCCTCCATCAGAGTGTGCACTCTCTGCCAGGACCAACTGACAAAGACAGGTTGGAGGAAAGAAAATTATTCATTACAGATTAGACATATTCAGGTCAAAGACAAGCACACGTTAAATCGCACATTTTTTATTGTATTCTATAGGCTGCATAGTGTGGAGACAGAACTAGAAAAAAGAAACTCTGCAACCATGCAAACTCAAAGATAAACTCAGAGACAGACACCTCTTGTGTGCGAGTCCACTCAGGGGAGGCTGTGAAATTGAGATGTGGCAAAAAGGCCTACCGATGACTTCTGGCTATGCATATACAACTTGAGAAACACTGCAAGCTACTTAGAAACTTGAAAGACTTCCGTGCTTTTACTCAGCTGAGTGTCGGTACAAAGGATGATGTACAATGACCCATCCTTTCATCTGAGCCAGAATAATGAAAGTTAAAGCAGACAGGCGAGGAAAGCCCAACAACTCTGTGGACTGTGATTATTCTAATGCAAGCTTGGGGGTTCACAGGTATCGCTATGGTGCCACTCGATTCTCAAATAAAGAGTGGGGTACTTTTTTTTCTCCATTACAAAGAATATCAGTGTTACTGCAATTTCCATCACCTTCTGTGCTCGCTGTGTACTGACTTTCTGGCTTTCTTTTCGAAACATCCTAAGAAGGAGCAGATTTCTCTCTGGTCCTTGGATCTCCAGTTTTATAGAAATGTATTTCTACAGCACATTTAAAACAATGGCTGGTGACCAAAGTGCTGTACATCTAAAAAAAATCTATGACATAAAAACATGGGACAAGCTAACAGAATTGAACAAAGGAAACACAAAATGAGAAAACAGAGAAGCCAGAGAATAAAATGTTTTAAATTTCAGGTTTTCAGGTTTTCAAACAGGTTTTTAAATGTCTAATGTTGAGGACAGTGGTTCTTAACCTTGTTGGAGGTACCGAACCCCACCAGTTTCATATGCGCATTCACTGAACCCCTCTTTAGTGAAAAATAAAATATTATTTTTTTCAAATTCAAGACAGAGATATGTTTTTCACTGGTGCACAAAATGAGCCGTGCATGTCACGGCGGAGGCTCTGCTGAACCCCTAAAACCGACTCACCGAACCCTAGGGGTTCGATCGAACCCAGGTTAAGAACCACTGGTTGAGGAGGTCCTGCTGTGAAGGGGCAGTTTGTTCCAGAGTTTAGGAGCAGCCACAGCAAAGGCCCGATCTCCTCTATGCTTTAATCTGGACCTCGGGACAGCTAGTAGCCTCTGGTCCGCAGACCTCAGTGATCTTGAAGGAGTGTACAAATTTAAAAGATCAGAAAGGTACGAGGGCGCTAACCCACGCAATGCCTTAAAAATAAATAATAAAATCTTAAAATCAATTTGAAAACCGACTGACAGCCAGTGTAAAGATGCTAGTATGGGACATATATGGTGGATGGATTTATTACATTATTTTCCTTCTGGTTTTGAGAGAGTTTTTTATAGTAGATCTTGAAGAGAATTCCTGATATATTTTTTCCCAAATACTTTAAAATGTACACGCTGGATTATTTTATCTAAGGTCTTAATCAGAATCAGAATACTTTATTAATCTCTAAGGAAATTATGTGGTTAGAGTTGCTCCAAGACAATAAGAACAGTAACAGACTTAACCAAAATAAATAATACAATATAATACAAAGTTACAAAATATATGAAATAGCTCTAATATATACAAATAGCTCAATTATAAATATCCAGAATAATACAGAGATTAAACATATATTATTGAAATTAACTTAATGAACATAACTAAGTTTGGAAACACTGAACTTACTAATTACACTGACATAAAGGTGCGGACCATGTTAACCTTCATATTACAGCCAGAATCTCTGACTGCCCAAATACAGCACATGTTCCAAAATGTACATCAGATAAACTACAGAGTATTTCTTTGATGTGTTTGCAGTTCGGTGACAGGAGCATGAACCCAAGTGCTTGATATATCATCTAAGTTCAATCTAGCCCAATCTGGTTTGCAAGGGCCCTCCCTGGGTATGTCTTTAAATTACATTAAAGTCACCAATAACATAATCAAAAGCACAACCTACAGTGGCAATTTACAAAACTGTAGCTTTAAAAACTGTTCAAATTTGAGTGTAAAATGATTTCACCCATGTGAAAATAAATTTTACATCTTAGGTTCTGCAGCTCCCCCAGCATGATAGGTAGTATTCTTAATTATTAATGCATTACGATTGATCCGACATTGCCCCATGAGCAAATGTTTATCTTTTCATTTTACACTAAGTTTATCAGCACAGAAAATTTTATTCCTTTTCAAATGTTTAAACATGCAAGAAAAATAAGTCTACATCAAACTCACCATATATGTAGTATAGCTAATGGAATATAATATATTTTTAATTGATTTCTTGTTGGAATAATAAGTCCAGTTAGTATGTGCAGCTAACATACGGCGTTCAGGTGTTTTAATCACAAGATGTTTTTAACAAGGAGGAAATAATGACTGCAGAAGAAATGCTGTGCAGTGAGACCACAAATTGTGATTTTCTTTCTAAAACTAATACACCAGTCACTTCACCTGCAAAGTTTAACATTAAAATGTTAAAAAAAGAAAGAAAGAAAACAAGAAAAAGTGTAAAATCATCAAGTCAGTCTGCTTTGGGAATAGTAACACGTATTTGTGAAAACGGGAGCTGGACTTAAATAAAATGTGGAGCAATCATGAGGAAACGTGTACATATTAGGACTAACTTTTATAGGGTGACGATATCGTCTGGCCACATTTAATCACAAGTTAAGGCTACATGCCCTATTGCGAGTGAGTATCGACAACGATTAAGTGTTATTGAGCAAGACAGTTGATAATGAGTACACAAACACCACCATGTGGCTCACTCTGACCTCTGACCTCCCTAAGCAGGAAGAAAAATAATGAGTTTCCCCATAGGGATCGATAAAGTACGATCTATACAAGACATTGTTAAAAAATAGACACTGAGTAAATTAAATTAAAGACCTTCAAACTAATTTATAAATCTTTGCTGCTAGTTTTGTATCAATATTTAGAGACAGACATTCTTTGTCCTATATATATGACTGATTAAGGTGTAAATCCTTCTCTAATAAAGATAGACTGATTTAATTTGACATAGTCTATTGTCCCTGTGGACATGGGTTCACAGTGATGTTTGTCTTTAGTAATTAAAAACACTAGAAATACACAGTGTAAGTGGCCAAAGGATTGCAGCAGATTAGGGCTGTCAAACTCATATAGTTCATAAAGAAGTAGAAGTAACTTTAAATTACCATCCATGTACAAAACAGATGAACAGTTTCAGAAAAACAAAAGCAATTCCAACAATATGTCTCAGATTTTTTCACATTTATTTACTGTTACTATCATTACATGTGAATGACAACATATCGATCGCCATGCCTCTACAAAGGCGCCAAAACTAAACTAAACAACGCTTTTAATACATTTTTATCATTCAAACGACTTGTGATCTAGAAATGAGCTAAAATAATAACACATTTCCACTCCTGTAGCATCATCAACTTTATTGATGTGGCTGAGATTTCATTGTACAACTATAATTATTAATAACTTCTCTGCAATTTTTACACTTTGCAAAGACATCCAGCTTGACTGGACCACTGAATGGATATGGTGGATGTATGTTTGACACCCCTGCACTAAATGGTCATTTTAATGGTCAACCTAAACCTGCTCTTTTGTTAACTGGGCCTAGGGTGCTCCACATATCTTTGCTTAGAGCTGAGACTACACAGCCAGGTGAACAGGGGCAACACGGATGAGCCATCCATCTCACTTACCCAGGACACTACTCTCCCGTTGAAGCATGGCAGCTTGGCGTTGTCATCGGAGATCTCTTCTTTGACAACCCTAGGGAGCAGGCAGACAGATACAGTCAGGCTAACCAACCAGTGGTCGGACACAGAGTTGGCTCAACAACACAGCATGGGTTGACCTGCAATGTTGCCCCACGCTGAGTGACATTCACGCACTGAAAGCCACGTTTTCAACATTGTTTTCGATCAGCTTTGCACCCTTTGTAGCATGAAGCAAGCTCATAGAGTAGCGGTGGTGCTGCATTCAGTCTCTATCCTTGATTTATAAATATCATAGCTATCAGACCACTTACCCTGAGCACAACAATGTGACAACAGCTCTGCCTACAACGGAGAGAACTATAAATCAGATAGATAGATAGATAGTGTAGGCAGGAAATGCCTCATAACTGCGACAACGAGGCGTCAAGCGTATATTAATAGAGTGATCCTGTGCGAGCGCCTCCTTTGGCTGTAAATTCCCTACAAAAATACCTCCCA